>PDGT01000014.1:5853904-5886151 GCA_003671415.1 Megathymus violae | reverse complement strand
ACGGCTGGCTGTGCAACGACAGGAGCAGTGGCGAGGCGCGCAGGAACCACCGCAGGCTGTGCGATCAAAGCAGGTGCAGCGGCAACCAACGGCTCTTTACGTACGACAGCGTTGAAACCATTGATGGGGTCAGCGGCGTAGTCTACAACGCGGCGTGTACCGTCGGGGTCAACCAAAGAATACGAGCCTTGGACTATATCTCCATTGCGTTCCTCTTGTTGACTCTTATAGTCTCCGGTCAAAGAATCGGCTACATCATATCCAAATCGGTACTGAGGGAGGGGGTCGAAATCTTCGAGTCTGGCCGCTACGGCTGGAGCGGCGTATGCGACTGGTGCGGCTGCGATGGCTGCAGGAGCAACGCTGCCGTGAGCCAAGGCCAAGAGGCAGGAGAAGACCACCAACTGCAAGCAATATATGAAAAATACATAAAAAGTCCAATGCCAGTGTGAGGATGACTACATTATTATCCAGGATAATCTTTTCCGATTCTTATCCGATTATGCAAAATTTATTATGATCACGGGAGACACTTAATTTAGTTTTTTTTTTCACTTTTTAACACTATCACTGTGCCAGAGACACTTCCATCCGAGTACATCCTTCAAGCTTCGTACCTTGAAAGCCATTTTGTTTGTTTGTTGTAATGTGCACGGGGGTGCTAGAAGATGTGAACTGTACCCCCTGTTGGGTTCTAACGGCATATATAGTGGTCCGTCGCCAACGCTTGCTTCATCCTGGTCGCATCTCCAAATTTAAATATATTCAAGTACGCACGTACGAGCCTGGCCGATGGGACGACTGGACAATGCCACGTAAACAAAGCCGCTACTTGTGCAACTGGGCCGGGGCTATGAAGCGTCGCGGTCACACCGATTCTTCACTCATTCTTAAACTCGTTTTTCAGATAATGTTTTACACGATCTTCATAGATCAATATCTGTGAAAATAATATTCACGGAAACAGGCACGCTATCGTAATGTTAATTTGCAGCTTAAATGTTCCAATTTGATATAAGCCGGTTCGCGATCTAAGCGGACCGTATAAACACCTAATTAATCTTTATAACCATGAGTCTTATAAAACGTACGTACGTTACGTAATATATGGTTACATTTTGTGCAAGACCCGCCGTCCCACTTAGTTTGTAAAGATCAAGTGTGACATTTGCTTCGCTCAGACAGGTGCGACGACATCTTTCACGGACTTTATAGCTTTGAATGTTTCAAAAATACTTAATAAAACCGTAAATTTATGTATTTAATGTACATTGTAATACGTACATCAAAATAGTTTAGAAACAAATCAAACGACAGATCTTCGTAACCCTTGAGGAATCTAAAACTAAGTATCTACAATTAATTACTACCAGTTTCACTACATGCTCCCGTATCAGGCACCAACTTGCAAATATATCGTTATATTATTATTGTTATATTTGAATTTTTCTATTAACTTCTAATATAATGTAGATAACTGGATCTGAAAATAAAAAAGCATCGCCGTTACTATATAACACTATAAGTCCCCTGAGTACAACACGAAATACAAATAAATGTCTTATTAGGTGTAAATTTTGGTTAGAAATTAGTATGCGTTTTGTAAAAAATAACTTTTCCGTAGCCAAAAAAAGTTTTTATTTTCCATTTCTTTATATTTAAAAATATTCATGAGCATTGAGTGTTTGCCATACATATTCTTATATTTAAGTTCATAAGAAACATATGTTTCAAACAACTAAAGTGTACTTGAAGAAGTGTTCTAGTTCAGTCTCCTATAGAGCGGTTGCAATTTGAAACTCGCTCGTCGCACGTGAGACGAATTGCGTCTTACGAAATGAGCTGAGTAATACACCTCGAGGACTAAGTATGTGGTATTTTCACGTTGATTTATTTATGAGTACTAGTTTTGTTTTAGAGTGCATTTAAATAGCTGTTCACAAGTAATTATGCAGTTCCGTAACATTTTGGTTTTTACATATTAACCCTGATTCTACCGCTCAAGGTAACCTATTCGTTTGATTTAATAAGTCGGATTTTAAGAAAAAGTGTACTTCTCAAATATGTTTTTTTTATAACTGATGTGTAGAAAAGAATATAAGGGAGAAGGAATATTTCGTTCATAGGAGTATAATCATATTTAGTAGGATTGGATTTAGTATTTGATTGTTGAAAATTATTTATCGTAGTTAAAAAAATGTGAATGATTGACTATGATACATCAGTTTATTGTTTTTCTATGTTACTATTACAGAAGATAGTGTAATATTGTTATTTAACTATACCTAACTTATACCAAATATAGTGGTTTATTCACTTTTTAAATACTAAATATGAATTATAATACTCATAAGAGTGATACCAGTAATTGCATATTTTTTATGTTTTCAGCACGATATGACTTCAATAATCTGAAATACTCATACTAATATTTACAATGTTTTTTTATGTAAGCAGTCAACAAACGCGCAAAGGACCACCTCATGGTAAGGTCACTGTAGACCGTAGACATCAGTTAACACGAAAGACATTAACAACGCAATGTCGATCGAAAACGAAGCGTTATTGCTAGCCCTGTGATATTAAATTTCACGGTCGGTTTTAGAAGGAAGGTGGTAGCGAGTCAGGCAGGCTAAATACCCTATCACCATGCAAGGTACCGTCGGGATTAAACTGGGTGATACCGAGCTCAGCGACCTCCAACAAGATGGATCGCTAGCCATAGCCTCGTCCGTTGTTCAGCGAGGTGCATCAGGAGCAGGAGGGGCTGGCTTGGGCTTAAGGGTGGATGGAGCTTCTTACACATCGAACAATTTCTTTCTTCTTTTTCATTGTAAACAATCTTAAAAACCGTAATCATTTATTATATTACTGAGTATCCTGTTTGTGATAACATTTTTTTCTCGATTTTAATTAATTTGGTCCTTAATACCTTCTTAAGGTTAATATCGAACAGCACTAATACATTAAGCTTTCGTCATATCTATGAATTATTGGTATTATTTAGAGCATGATAAAGAGTTCCTTTCCCACACTAATACCGCGCTGAACCGGTTTGATTGAAACATTATCTCAAACGGAATAACTTAACTATCATAAATAACATGAATAGTTTATATATAAACCACACATTTTAATGTAACTACATAAAATTTTCTCTTATTTCAAACTTTTTTAACACTTTAATCAAATTCATTTCTATATAATTAGATGAAACTAATAAATAATTAACAAATTATTCATAATTAATACGAATCCAACAAATCGATATTAGCCCACTTCTATTTGTTGTATCGATTTTCAACTTTATCAATGTATGAGAATGATTATTTTGATGAAAGTTTGCTACCATCAAGCTAATTCGCTCATAAAGCCAGGAAGGAGGTGGATAGAGACACCTTTCTTAGCCAATAATAAAACTTTTCGATTTAAGGATTACTTTGTTACGCGGTTTTGAACATCTTATACATATTACTTTTTAATTAATGTGGTGGCAGGAAACTATTATGATATCTATAACCGGCTTCACTGTAGTTTTGAAGTCATTCATACTTGTAATGATAATCCTCAGGAGTGAAAGGATGTTTTTTAGTGTACTATGAAAAATCTAGTAGACGAGCCACATGATGGTAAGGGTTCTTGTATGTGGTGTTAACTTACTATATGGGAAAAAAAAGTGAAGGTGACGGCCGCGGGTAGCCACTGGCTGAGGGCAGCGCAGGACCAATCGTTGTGGAGATCCTTGGGAGAGGCCTATGCCCAGCAGTGGGCGTTGTCCGGCTGAGATGATGATGACAATGTAAAAAACAAGGGCCACCAACGCAAAACTTATTTAGCCTGACGAGCATTTTCTACAGGAATATATGTAAATACCGAAGAGCCAGAGTACCTAAAGTCGCAATCTAAGAGATAAGCCAAACTCCGAAAGTTGACCTCAAAATAAGTAAAATTGAAATTTGGGTTATAAATGAGAAGTCAAACTGATACTTATTCACGACAATGCTGTTTTAAGTTAGAAAGCAATCAATTTATTATGTAAAAATTTTTATAATTTCAATTTAAGAAAATTTTTCACCGAAACATCACCGAACCGAAACAAACATATTCCTCGTGTCCTATTCATAACATGGTTGTACTCTTGTATATTATATTTTATTATTAAGGCAAATTGTAACACAATTTCTACATACTGAGTGCAAAAACAATATTTATGTCCTAAATGGGAGCAAAGATAGTAAGATTTGAAGAATAAAACAAGAAAATCCTGTTGGTGTAGTGTAGTGTTGCATCAGAAACCTACGAGGTTGTACTCATGTTGGCATGATGTAATAAAAAAACAACCTTATTAATAATAAAATATAAAGTTATTTATGGATATGTTCTCACTTACGAGTTTATTTATTTATTTAAAGACAGCCTTATAATACGAGTATTTTAGGGAAAAACGTTAAAAGTCATTGGTTTCTTTTCTTAACCATAAAGTACTGTTACATACATATAATGGAAATCTGTTTTTATTAAATGATTTAGCGAATACACAAGAAATTATATTTCATAAAAACGAATAACAAATTTTGTAATGTATGTGCAGTGTAATTTGCGTTCTCTTCTCTATGCTCTATATTATATTATGTACTAGCTGACCCGGCAAACGTTGTTTTGCCATATAAATTATTAATTATATATATCGCAAATTATAATAATTTTACTAAAAAACAATATCAATCCTTTAACGCAATAGAATGTACAATATTTTTTGTTATCCCATCTTTAGCTAACACAAACAAACTGGATGGTTTGCCCACTCGAGAGCATGCCACGTATAATTATCCGTGTGAAAAACATGGTATGATATGAATTAATGAATTAATGTGAAATTTATTTGAAAGTAACACTGAAATAGTAAAATGATAAATGTAAACGTCACTATTACGATTGATGCACAAACAATAATAATAATGGCTGAAAACTGTAGGCAGTGAGAAAAGAGATCTCATACTCCGTGCTGTTTACTGAGTCAGAAGTGACACCGGAGACGTCTGGCGGGGATAACTGATCAAGTGATAATTAAACAGTTATCGACCTGGGATGAAAATTATTGAATTAGTAATATCGCTATTGAAAAATAGGGGTTGATGGTAGAAGGTGAAAATTTAGGGTTATATGTATTTTTAATGCTACATCATAAAAATTAAATATAAAATAAACATATAAAAATTTGTCCAATATATAAAAAAAAATTGGGGTGGACCACCCTTACCACTTAGGGATATTAAAATAGATAACAACCTATTCTCAAACCTACTGAATATACATATAAAATTTCATCAAAATCGGTCAAGGCGTTTCGGAGGAGTATGGTAATTAAAACTGTGACACGAGAATTTTATATATTATATGTATATGTATATATACTATACTATAAAAATCTGTACATTTACAAATATTTTGTGATAAATATTTGTTTTATGACTTATTGACTCTGACTCTACCGTTTTATAAATGTGTCACAGTCTGTATGTCCTACTTTGACTCAAAAACGTCTTGACCGACGTTAATGAAAATTTATATATAGGAAGGACATATGATTGCACAAATGATAAGCCGTATAATATATCTGCACTACTATATAAAAAGTTTGGTTTTGGCTGTACTTTTAATTTTATTGTCATACTAGCTGCTACTGCCCGTGTTGCTGGGAATTTTGAAATGAAATACATAACTATAATTATAGTAAATTTTTAAAATTGCATTAATGAATAACGTAATCAATCCATAAACATTGAACTTAATACTTATCATCATCACCTCAGCCGGACAACGCCCACTGCTGGGCATAGGCCTCCCCCAAGGATCTCCACAACGATCGGTCCTATCATACTTATAATACGAAGAAAAAAAAAATACCACAAAGATTTTTTTTTAATCAATCCTTCTCAGCCTCGACAGTTATTCTTTTCAGATGGTATTGTCAAAAACGCGAAAGTCAGAAGAATAAAAGTGTCATTACTGAGTTATAGTAGTACTATTACCATTTGTTTGCGACTTTTTAACAACATATTGAACCAAGTCCTAATTTTTTATAAAAAATGTTGGACCTCCTTGATCTATTATGCGCTCCACGCGTCGTTAGTGGGCGTAGCGCGTATGAAAATGCGCGGTCATTTTCATGCGTTGCGTATGCATCCTTCACAAGGCTGCCAACTGCCGGCGATGGCGATGGCGCAACGGTACGATACGATGTGGATATCGGAAATGTACATGAAGATATTAGTAACGAATATGAACGATGTTTTTGGTATTTTTTATACAGATTAGAGAGGACCGGGACACGAGATCAAACGTGATCGACATTCGCCTCTACTTATAGAATAACGTTGTTTGCAAATTTATATTTTTTTAATATAATAGCATAAAGCTCATCGATGACTACCAAATAAACAAAAGAAAATCAGTTGACAAACTGGGAAGAAAAATTTATTGAACTTGTAAATATTTTTATTGCATATAGAGAAAGTTTAGTTTTTCAATAATCTTTTATTTCTGAAAAGATTTTTACTGATACTATAATAGTTTTTTTTTGTTTTATGTTAATAGGCGATAAACGAGCAGACGAGCCACCTGATGGTAAGTAGACACCGTCGCCCATGGATATCAGCAAGACCAAAGTTATCACTGATGGGTTGTCGGCCAGGAAATGAGAAGATTAGAAAGCAAAGTACTGGCTCCCAAGCCCCCAGCCGCCACACGACGAGTCGTTTTAGTAACTGACTCAAGCAGGAGGGTGGTAGCTAGCCAGGCAGGCCTCACGGAAAAATAATAATACCAGTAATAATATTAATTACTTAATAATAATACTGATAATATAATCCATACGCGAAGACCTACCACCAAGCAGGCTGGCTTCTGTCGCCTCTTACGACACCTTGTTCTGCAAGCATGGGATTGGGAGAGCATTCTAAGCCGCCCCAATACGGTTAAAAATAGACATACATATAATGCTAAAGCTCGTTATTATAAAAATCGATTAAAATACCGAGAAGAAAAAGGGATAGAAAAGTTTTTTCATCGAGTAAATTATTAGTTAGGTGAAGATATAAATGTAGTTATAGATATAAATTCAAATCCGAATCCCGGTTTACCCGTCAGGTTCACCAAAACGGTTGACCAAAAATGAAAAGGTTTTAATTTTATGACGAATAAACACGTAATAAATTATAAATATTACAACGAACAAGGCAATTAAACATCCACATCGTACATTTCGTTTACATGTAACATTTAATAGCTTAAAGGGCAGACAAAATTACAGAAGCGGCATTTAAAAGTACATTACAGAATTAGAGAACACACTTCGCTGCACATGCGAAACAAGATTCTTTTTCGTTTTAACGAAAAATTTACCGTGAACAGGTTGAAACGATTAGAATATTTTTGGTTAATGAGGTGTGATGGTTAATTTTTTTTTGTTGACGAACTACAAAATAAGTCTTCTTCAAAGGTATAAAACTGCTTTTTGGTTAACTCTTTAACATTTTTCCATTTATTGCTCGTATTAAAACGCTATTTTAAACAAATAAATTAACTTTTAAACGAAGATGTTTAATCTTCGTACATTACTTTATATTTTACAATTAATGAGTTTGTTTTTTTATTACATCATATAGGTACAACCTTGTAGGTTTCTGATGCAACTCTGCACGAACAGCATTTTCTTATTCAGCTTAATAATATCGATTTTGGATACACATTTCACTCCAAAAGTAGGTAGCCTTTACTAATTTCGTATGCACAGTGTGTTCGGTCTATTTAACACACAAAATATATTCAATTGGAATTCACCGTGATAATAATGTTTGATGAACTTTTGCACCGAAGAAATAATGTTACCCTGTGTGTGTAATTGAACCAAATGAATAGATGTTATACAAATGCCACTAGTTTAAACATAATGGTGGCGGTCAACTACCATGTAGAGCGTGAGCTCGGTCCACCGACCTCGCACTCGTTTCTAGGTATTTCCGATTGCAATCCAGATAAAAAGTTTCTGGAAGTTGTAATGTTTCATATATATCATAGAAAATGAAGGTCGGACAGAATGAACATTGTTGCCTGCTGCCTAATAGTAGTATTTGTAGATAGGTATACATCTTTTCGAAAATACATATAAATTTATTAACACTGACCGACTATTGGGACGAATTTATTAAAACTTTGCGGTAATTCTGTAACCTCGTAAATTGTAAGTCGCAACAGATTCTACAGTACAATCTTTATAATGATATATATTTTTTATATGATTATAAAAATCACTATTATGAATGAATATTATCGTCAAACAGATATTCTAACCATTTATTATTACAAGGATTTACCACAATACATATAATATTATAATAATATCAACACAGAATAAGCCGAATTTGATCTGAGATTATTAATTTTAGATGATGTTGGATAGTTGTATTTAATAAAAATTTAGATTACCACTTATATTTATCAGATAACTTTCGAGTAATGTATGTAGGTGTATCAGCAAAGCATATATTCTAACGTTGCTAGCGATGTTAGCTCAAGGTACTTCAACATACTTCGGTCTATTACCGATAGCCATGACTCTTCACACGCCCATACTTAATGCATTTGGTCACGTCTGCAATATCACGACTTTGCTACTGTAGCAACGGGCCATGAGAAAAATTTTGGCAGACCTAATCATTAATAACCATTAATTGATTTTCTTAACAGTAAACAAAGACTATTACATAATGCATAACCTGTACTCAGCTTATTTAATTAAAGTAAAAGTATTTGCAGATATTTTTTTAGTAAATAACCGACAGGATATGAGCCATCAGATAATAAGGAGTCACCGTCGCCCATGGACATTAGTAACACTATACGTATCACTGATTTGTTGTCGGCCAAGAATTAAAAGAAACAAAAAAAAAGTACTGGCTCTTGAGCCCCCAGCCGAAACACGATGAATCGCTTGGCGGCTAATTCAAGCAAGAGGGTGATAGCTAGCCCCAGGCAGGCTTCGCGGAAAAATAATAATACAAGTAATAATATTAATTACTTAATAATAATATTGATACTATAATCCTTACGCGAAGTCCTACCACCAAGCAGGCTGGCTTCTGTCGCCTCTTACGACACCCTGTTATGCTAGCATGGGATTGAGGCGAGTATTCTAGGCCGTCCTAATACGGACAGATTTCACACGCATGTACCAATATTAGTTTATATTTGATATTAAATATTTTTGTGATAACAAAAATAACTAATTAAATTGTATATACTAAAACGCTTAGAAAAATGAATTTACTATGAGAAGAAGTGGAGCAAAAAGTTCTATAATATAATCACTTCATTCTAAATCTTGAACAGCAATTTTTTTTCTAATCTTATTAAAAATATAAAAAGTTGTCAATATTTTATGAAGAATATTACGTGTGTCAGAAATTGTTTTTACATGTAAACACGCCGAGGTACGCCGTTTGGTACAAGTATATAGACATAATATACAAGTCGCTCATTTTTGCTCAAGAAACTCTACACTTCATCAGGAAACAGGAAAGTAATACACGGTGTTTCAAATAGATCTAGAGAACCTCTGTTAAACCCTAGTTTTTAATACCTTTAACCACGTAATGCATTGTATTAGATTTTTTGTAAAAACAATCTTATAAGTGTTTACAATAATCTTAGATAACAACATTTTAAGTCAGTTGGTTTGAACAGCTTTCATGCAATAATGACCTATTTTTTTCAAAGTTTGTAGTCGCGTTTAGTTTTTTATTTTATTTATAAATCAATATGGCTTCCTTTTTTATTATATTGAAATATGCATATGTAATAACCGCAAGCAGGTAACGAATGCAAAAAATTGAAAATAAGAAAGCAACAATTAATATATGTTGCATAAATTGACGTTCAACAAAAGACATGACATTGAGACTGCAAGCCCTTGGATAAGGCGTGATGGCCGAGCTACTAACATTGCAATTACATCGGTCCTCTGGAGGTCATTTAGTGTTGAAAACAAAAGTAACCAGACGGGTATTCCGCCGTCATTTGCAAATATTATGTCCAAGTGTTTTGTATAGCGTAGATTTTCCGACTTTAGGTTTTTATTGGTTAAACGATAATGTGACAATAATTTGTTATTTAATTCCTTCCGTTATTATATTACAAGTTTTATGTGGTTTTCATGTATATTTTTTGTTTTAAAATGTTTGCTAACATTAAATACGACAAACCAATTATTGCTTGCTAACCTGGTAGACGATTTTTTACAATATAAATAATTATAACTTGCCAGAACCAACTAAATAAAGGTAGCAAAATGAAGATATTATGTTATTACATTCTTTTTATTTTATATTTCACTGGCATAATATTTAAATAAATTATATTTATTACGACGATTCGATTAGATTTAAATACTCTATTTATATGTAAAAGAAAATTAATTAGTGATCAATATATCCAAACTTTCTATTAACGACCAAACTTGTGTTCTTCTAGATTATTTAGATAATAATATATTCTTTCGTTTTTTGTTAATAACCGCCAAACAACATTGCTTACAACAAATAAAAACAAGCAAAGGACAATATATTTCCCCCCTAAAATAATATAATGTAATTTGTCCCTGATGTAGATATCAGACGCGATAACCTATCAGAACATCTGCAATAACTTAATACGTCTATCATAATAAAACGTTTACTCAAACATTTAAGTTCTGATTAACATATCACATATATTTTACTTCAATCTTAATGTTGATGAGTAAAAATTTTAACAAAAAAACCCCGACTTCAATGTGAAAGTAAATTTCTTGGTTTAATCTCGTATTTCTCACCCTAAGGGGGGTACTTTTTTGTCAAATTTAAGTGGAACTAAACGGGAAATATACCAAAAAATATATAAATGTAACAACAAAAATATTTTTTCCAAATCGGTTAAATAAACGAAGGATTTCTGAGGTAATAAACATAACAAAAAAAAGTATGCATATGTCACTAAGGTACCCTTTTGTTATTATTTTCTGGTTGAACCTTACAGTTGAATACTTGTAATTGTGTTTTTTTAATGATGAAAACATTTAATATTTTATAAAAATTGATAATTGATTGTTGTCAATCATTTACTTATTTTATGTAAAAGAAATCAGCAACCGGTCCAATTGCGCCATGAAACGTTTTTACCAAACAAAGTTTAAAATCAGTATAATTAGTGGACTGTATATATAGTAGACTGTATATATTACTTATGAAGCTACGACTTACGTATTACTGTTCAATACAATTTTGATATGACAAAATAGTAAATTAATTACAGTTCCAAACATTATCACCAGGTTGCACACAAACCTCTATATAAATACTAGAAGCGGGTGCCAACTGAAATCGACTCAACTTTTACAATACCAAAACGTGGTTGCTACAAAGGTCGCATTAACCATGACTCATAGCAACCTACGCAAGCTAATGGTAACCTTCTAACAACTCTTAGGTATACAATATTAATCTCACCATCAACACCTAAATATCTGAAGACAATCTAAGTAACATAGAGAGAATATTGAAGAAAGCATAAAAGAGTTACCATTTTTTAAGAAATCTACGCGCATGTAACTGTTCAAAGTTATTTTATTCCGACTAACGATGTATAAACGCATGCGATATCAATAAAATACATTAAAACTATAAGTATTTATACATACTTATATCTAATTACATTAGTAAAACTGCATTTATTATCTTTAATAAAAACGCATTCAGTCATTATGTAAGAATAACGTTTAAGTTTAACTTTTAAATGTAATGTTTAATTATTCTCATGTATATTTGTCTGTACAAACAAGCATGGGACAAAGTACTGTCTAAAACCTTAGGCGTACAAAATGAATTTAAAACTTAAGCTTTAAATAGTAGATGATACAAGACGTTGCAGAAGTTCGGTGTCATGCCCCGTGCGGTAAATGGCAGAGTAATAAGTTCAGTTAGACGCTTTGTGCGTTTATTCTAGCTTGATTATCTTTACTCTGTCCTATTGTTAGAACCTCGCCTTAATACTTAAATTAATCATCTGTTTGTTACTTATAAGTACTTCTATTACTGAACAGAGAGGAAAAAGTTAAGTTGGAGAATTGTAATACTATTACAACATGTCGATGAAATGCAAGATTTACATTGTGCCTGTGAAGACATGGTTTTCATAATTAACATGGTTTCAACATAGCTTTTATGATACGCTTATCATAATTTTACATATAGATAATATTCATAGGCATACTCATTCGCAGAAGACATAATGTAACTTACCAATTTTAAAAATTACCTACAGATATATTTATTGCATATTTTTACGTGTTTATGTTACAACACGAAAGAAAATGTGTGAAATATTATATTTTTAACTTATTTTTGTACAATGTAATACACGTGTTTTAAAAGCTATTTTTGACTTCTCACTAGTGATCTTTTCTAGTTGACATTTCAGGAAATGACAAAAAAATATAAAATAAACATGGACAATAAACCTATTTTTATGGAATTTATATTCTATATACGCTACGTTATATTTCGTTGAAATCTAACAGTTCTAATTTAGTTTATCAAGGTAACGAACACAGTAATATGTGGTTTTGTCATTTGCAATCTTAATCAAGCAAACCCAAAAAATATAAATTATATATTGAAATTAACGTAGATAAACCGGCGCTAGTATGTAGGTGGTATTTTAGGATACCAGTTATTGTGAAAGTTTTAAAACTAGATCAGTTCGTCATCCACTCAATCTGGCGTGTTACAGTTTGGGTCCATCCTACTAGCCTCATGATATTGTCCCACGATGGGACAACTAACAGAATCTCGTCCCAGTAGTTTCATAGGACAAGTGACACCAATATTTTAGTTCCATTTGTGTCCGCCAATGCCGTGGGATCAGCAGGGCGGATGGAATATTTTTTCCATTAACCTTGTAGTACCTCTGGTATTAAAAGATAATGATCATGAACTATTTTGAGAACATACAAAAGTAAAAACTACAAGGTTAAATGAAAAAAATATTCCGTTTTTCCCCTTAATATCACAACGTTGAGGAAAATGGACCTAAAATATTGGTGTCACTTGATCATGGGAATTCTGGAATCAAAATATTGATATCACTTGTCCTATTGTGACGAAACAGTATCAGTTGTCCCATCGTGGAACACCATCACGGGATTAGTGGGTAGGACCTCAGTTTGTAGGCATTTATTATCCAACTGTTATGGTAATTATCTCCAAGTATGTTTCTGTTTCAATATGTTAATTCCCTGATAGCGTTTGTAAGATATAATGAAACATCCCATGGTCAATGACTCATCAATAATTACTTTAAATCTCGTTATCCGTTTTTGCAACGTTATCAGAATTTACCTTAGAACGGTAGTATTCTTGTCCCGCCTGAAATATTCTTCAAATACTATCATATATTATATTCTAAAGGATAGGAATTTTTTTCTCAGATAATAAATATTAGCAAAATTATAAAAACTTTTTTGTACGATACCCCGTCCGTAATGATCACTCAGTATGATAGTCCAAAACAAATTCTAACGAACCTGAAACAGGACCACAGTTCTATTTCAAATAAAAACCGACATAGTTCGATGGCTTGTGACAATTTTAAGGAATAATCCAACTTAAACAACTCGAAAAAGCCGTGGGTCACATAGGATGTCGGTAAAAATGCATTGAGCGTACCTTCAAAATAACTTCTAATACTTGGATTTGATCACGTTCCAAGTCTCAATGAGAAGTGACCAGCCATTGTGGAGGAGTTCGAGCGCATAAGTGTTGCAATGCAAATTCTATTTTAATCCGTAATATGCAACAGGCAACATAATAATGTACGTTATGTTACTAGGCACAAATACAGTAACGTGACCTTGATAAACTCGTTTCGGTTGATAGCATTATAAAATATCTTATCTCTGATTTATTTTAATTAAAAACTAGGGCGTAAGTATTGTCTAATGACATGCTCCATATTAAAATATATTTTTATCAATACCGCAATAGCACCATGATTGACGATAGAAAAAAAAAATAAAAATATTAACACGCCGTTTTAGATTTAAGGACATACATACTAATTTTTTTTTACTATAACAAAACACAAAAATATTCTGTAATCAAGAAAGATAATTTTAATTTATATCTGTATGCAAATTCAATACTAGCAAGACTATTAAATCATATTGAAGATCACATTGAAGAATGTGAAAACGAATTATTATTATCATTTAGTATAAAGGTTGAACTACTCGTATATTCTACCTACAGTTTTATTGAATATTTTTTTTTGACTCAGTTATTTAAAAAGACACTGAAGGTTTACGCACACAAGCATTAAAGTTTTCAACATATATAACTAAAGCAGCGTAATACAAGTAGCGAAGCAACTGAACTTTACGACATCCAAGCGAATGTAGTGACCAACGACCCATATTAAACTACCAGTGTAGGATGTTGGTAGATATGTCTGTCTGACACTGCAAATCTGCGTCGCTGATCAATCAAAAATCACCGATATATAATCAGTTAAAAAATCAAGTATAAATTACTTAGGGCGCTGTGGTACACATAACACTAATAAATCCATAAAACGTTCATCAAGTAGAAATACAATATTAACAATGAACATATTAAAATGTATAAGTCCTAAAAATAAAATTAAACTAAAATTAAATAATTAATAAATGTATATAACTAGGCTCTTGCAATGCAGTGCCCAAGATGCTGGCAGAGTTTGCTCTTTATATAGCTATACTGAAAATAATAATTTGCTAAGATATTTTGAATTTATTATTACAACATTAGATTTATATTATTTTCGATTGTAGTTAATATTTCAATACTTTGTGTTTTTCATCAAAATAATAAGTAAGTAAATATAGGGAATAATTATGTTTTTGTGAAAAACGGTTCCCCAAATGGTAAGTGTTTTTATTTAAATATCTAAACCATTCTTTAAAAAAGCCTTTACTGTATAAAAATTGTTACATTATTGTATACAGTTTTTTATTTGTTTTACTGTTATTATTACTTCGTAAAGTAGCAGCTGCAATTAGTCCCCACCGCATCTGCGAGACTGCGTCATCAGACTAGGATGGGACTACTTCTTCGATATTATTATACACAAAACAACAATCAAGGAAATAGGCGTAAGTTGGCGTAGGTACATACATCCACCCTCCCGGAGGGCGGCCACCTTGTCGTGGTGGGGAGGCTTGCGTATCCTAATGATCCCCGAGACTATACGGCAGAGTCTTGACGCATACCGGAAGTCGAAGGGTGAAGGATCAGACTAAGAGCAGCCCACGGACTATGTTTCTCCGGGTGTCCCTCTGTTAAGCAGAGGGCACACCGGACAGAAACGCGGTGGTGCGTTTCGGGTCCGAAAGGGTCCGATTGGTGGCAGTAGAGCGCTCACGGTGCCCGAGAGCGTTCTAGGCGAAGGCGGCCCGCATAGGCGGGCCAACCGTCGGGGCGTCACGGTTGTATGCGTGAGCGATCCCGTGGCGCCCCATGAAGACGATGAGGGCCCCGCTGGGTTTTAGTGGGTATTCTGACACGTAGCGGACGTGCCAGCGAGTCCCACATACCCGCCGCCTCCCCGCGGCGGGATGCGTAAATGCATTTCCCAGCGTTAAAAAAAAAGGTACATACATCCACAAATAGTATGCTCAATGGTAATTTTTGAAGTAAGTAGTTGATGGTAACGCCATTTTAAAGATTTCGATTATAACATGCGTAGCGGCCCACTCCGATTTCGTTCAGGATGATCAATTATCTATCTTAGTAATTATTACTTATAATCTATAGAAATCTCTCAATAGTATTAAACAAAGTGATTATCATCAATAATCTACCTAATTTACATGATATATAGCTTATGTCAATCCGGAATAATGTACCTTTCAATTGATAAAAGAATTTTTCTAGTAACTGTTGTGGTTCCGAAGATTACAATCTGCATAATACACAATCTATATAGATAATAATTACTATTTGAATACACAGAAGACATTTAACTTTCGGGGCTGCGGGAGCTTTGTGACGCCCCAGGGCGCGAGCTCAAGGTCGCGCGATGTCAGCGCTACTCCGACGAGTGAAAGGGTGAACCCCTACCACAGCTATAAAAGGTTTGAACAAATCTCAACAGGCATCATTTGACAACCTACTAGTCGAATACACTATGGCATTCAAGGTAGCGTTAACGATTCCAATATTTTTAGTGACGAGTGCTATTTTGGGGTTTAAGTGGCTCTAACCAACCTCCTCTGCTCATGGTACATCCTAACGAGCAACGGACTAGACTATGAAGAACGGTTGCTCCTGTTGGAGGTCGCTGAACTCTGTACCATCCAGTTTAACCGGGATGGTACTCTTATATGGTCGTAGGGTATTCTACTTGGCTAGTTAGACCCGGAAATCAATAGACCAACCTTCTACAATGAATATTGAAATGTTTTGCATCGTATTTTAATGTAAATTTTATGTATTTAATTGGATTTAAATATTACAGTTCGCAGTTCTCACCTGCATGGTTGCAGCCGCCAGCGCTGGCCTGCTCCCAGCTGCTCCTGTTGCCTATCACGCCGCTCCTGTGGCCTATGCCGCAGCACCGGCCTACCCCGCCATTACCAAGGTCGCCGCTGAAGAGTACGACCCACACCCGCAGTACAGCTTCGCGTACGACGTGCAGGATGGTCTGACCGGTGACTCCAAGACTCAACACGAGAGCCGCGACGGTGACGTCGTCCAGGGTTCCTACTCCGTCGTGGACCCCGACGGCACCAAGCGCACGGTAGACTACACCGCCGACCCCCACAACGGATTCAACGCGGTGGTACGCAAGGAAGCTCTTGCTGTGAAAGCCGTCACTGCCCCCGTGGTCGCTAAAGTCGCCGCCCCTGTGGCCTACGCAGCTCCTGTAGCGAAGTACGTGGCCCCTGCAGCTTATGCTGCTCCCATAGCAAAGATCGCGTATGCCGCTGCGCCCGTCGTACACACTGCTCCCTACGCCAAGATCTCCGCTCCCCTGGCCTACTCTTCCCCCGTCTACCACTCCGCTCCTGTATACCATCACTAAAACAATGCCAATATAGGAATTAAATTTTATATTCCGATTAATCTATGCTGATAAACATAGTTAATCGGATTTTGTATAAATATTTTTATATAATTACAATAGTCTAATTAAATTATTTTATATATGCTGAGTACGATTTTTATTGCTATCTCATATTTATATTGTATGAACATTATGGTAAAAACAAGACTAAATCCATAACACTGGTTGGATGTCCGACGAAAATATATACATTATCTGATTTATCAGAATTCCAAATCCCGATATGACTTCTCACTATATTTCATAATAATCCTACATCCAATATAAGAAACACGCGTCAACTTTTTTATAAAATTTATAGTTATAAACATATGTACATTTTTGCTCAATAATTGAATAAAATCAACGATATTCTTTTATTTAATAGTAAACTTAAATTGAAATATATATTTGGTCAAAATAAACTATATTTAAACAGCGAACGACCTGAAACTTTTAGTAACTACATATATTTATAATGAACATAGATACATTATAATTAAAGTTTATTTCTGCAAAAAAATTATATAGGTATACTTCTTTCAGCTTTCTTTAGCCAACAACCGCGCGGGCCTAAAAAAAACCTTTATTAACTGTACAGTGTTCCGGCAATCTATGACACAACGTTCCTTTCTGCGTAAACTAAGTTCATTTAAGTTTTGTTGTATTCTTAGTGTAACCGTAAACTACTAAAAACCCTGCGCAATTTAATAATTTTCATAATTCAACACATTGAGCCTATATAATGACCACAATTATATTTAGATTCGATTCTGAGCTTACCAGTTTGCATTTCTCCAAAAAAAAAAGGGAGTTTTTCATTTACAGACTGAAGCCTAACGTACATTCTAAACTAACAAATTCAGGATTAATTTTTTATTCAAAAATGAATAACTTACCAATAAATTTTCAAGTTACAATAAATTGATAATGAAACACCATCAGTTAGAATAATTAATAAAAACCTACATATTGGCGGAAGCCAACAATAATAATTAGTAACAATTATCACACAATTATTGTTGTTATAATTATTTAGAAGTTCACTACAATCTGTGATTTTATTTATTATACTAATATTACATGAGTACATCACAACCCATAACTGTGTAATAGTTAATCTCTGATGTCTTCTTGCGATCAAACAAATTAAGATTACGGTCTACCTTACTGGTCTGGACCCCGTAGCCCAGTTGGTAGTGACTCTGCCTGCCGAGCGTGGAGTCCCGGGTTCGATTCTCGGCTGGGGCAGATATTTATGTGACAGATAAATGTTTGTTCTCGGGTCATGGGTGTTTGTGATGTGATAATTGTGTATGTCCATGCCACCCGCAACACAGGGAATCCTAGTGCGGGGGTGTGAGTGTGTAAATGTAATAAAAAAAAAATAGATTCTAGCAAATCAGCAGACGGACTCACACATCCGTAACAAATCATCAACACCATCATCTACACAATATACAGGTTTCCTCAATCTTGATAGCTTATTGTGACATTATTTAACATTTATTATTTTTATACAGAACAAATATATTTACTTATTTGTTGTCATTTTTTATTCAGCGATGAATTATTTTTATAGGTTCAAGATATCTTCATTATAACCATTAGTAATTACTAAGTTGTAGCTGACGTGGCGTTAGTGATCACGAATGATTGACATAATTAAAATTCAAATTCAAAATCACACTATTGTACAAATTAGATACTAAAGTTATTTGATTATGAAAATAATATTAGTAACTAGTAAATGTTTCGATTATATCAAACCTCACGCTCACCGCTATTTTTATTAATTTGTAATTATTTTACGTATAACACAGGTCTTGAACCAAGTACAGGGCCCTTGCGACTACGTATGTATGTGAATGTGTTTATATCAATAAAATATTTTTATTTTATTATGTCTGAAAGTGATGATTATATAATTTTTTAAAACTTCAGAAGTCTGAATTTATTTTCTTGTTCGCTTTTGTTCAGAAATCAATTTGGAATTCAATATGAAAGAATGTTCAACGCTCCGGCGGCGCAAAGACACCGAATAAGCTCATTACAATCATCTGAATAACGTTTGCGATTTTTTTTGTGATTACAATAGCTTTAACACAAAACTATACATTTGAAAATTGCAATACAAATTATTACTTTTGAATCTTTCTAACTAAATAAAAATAACAAAATATTATTGATTTGTTTATATTTTTAACAATAACACACTTCTTGTTCTTATTTGTTCTTGGTGAGCAGTATGTATTAAATTTTGTATGTCGGCTAACTATTATGGAAAGTTTAAGTTCTGTGTCAGTATATACAAATGTTCTGTGTCAAGCATAATTACTACTAATCCACTTGCCTGTACTCAAAACGAGGAGTAGTCTTGTAGATTATGTAAGTACTCGTACTTTAGTTATTAACTTTTTGTACATCATTCAAATACATTTCGTGATTTATGATATCGAGTAATTCTAATAATTCCTTGTCGTACATTGTGAGTATTTTTGGCACTAAAATATTGTTTACTGCATATACACTGATGGACTCATAAACTGCATCAATTGTTCGAGACGCCTTTGAAATTAACATTTTAACCAAGTATTTAAACTTTTTATACAAATTTAAATTGAAACCTATAGTTTGGTTCGTTAACTTCGTAACAGCTAAGTATCATATCCTTACGTGTTTAGTTGTATACTGGAAAGGACTATTCAATTTATTTAAACAAAAACGATAAAAGTAACAAAAATTGGTTTTAGTTGGTTTATTGGTAAATTGGATTTTACAATAAAAAAAATTTGAAGCACAGGTTTTTTTTTTTCTTTGATTCTAATCGCTTCCGCATAGATCTGATTAGGGTTATTAAACGGTCTCGCGGAATATTGTTCCATTCTTGCGAAATCACTTGTGTCAGTGCTGCCACTGTTGTGGGCACATGATTTCTCGCATATACAGCTTTTTTTTTGAAACTGGTACAAACATGCTCAATAAGATTAAGATCCGGGCTGCGTGCTGGCCCATTCATGGTACGTATCCCAACCTCTTCGCAATATTGTCGAACTTGTGCAGCGACATGGGGTCGGGCATTATCTTGCATTACAGTAAAATTTTCGCCTATTAATCCCATGTAAGGTACCACGTGAGCTTTTAAAACCTCTGTTATATAGCGTCGTGCCGTCCTACCACCTCTTCTACAGTTTTGACGAACCATGTCGATGAACACAAGTTCCGTTCGCCCGATCATCGAAATGCCATCCCACACCATACATGAACCGCCTCCAAAAGGAACACGCTCCTTAATGAATTTTTGAGCATATCTCTCCCCACCTCGACGATAAGACTCTTCTTTCACCGTCTGCACCATTTAAACATGTCCTACATTCATCGGTGAATAATATGAAGGCCCATTGTTATTCAGTCCAATTAAGATATTCATAGACAGCTTTGGACCATTTGCTGGTAAAAGGGTGATTGCGACTTCCTTAAGCCTCCTTCTTATTGTTCGTGTACTCACGTTTACTTCACGCACTTCATTCAATGAGGAAACGATTTCGTAGGGAAGTTGAAACAGTAAATTCGTCAGGACGGATGGTTGCTCGAGTTCTGCCGGTACTGAGTCTCCTTTTATAAGAAACTATCTCTACAAACCTTCGATATACTCTAGAAATCGTAGACTGGTTTAAATTTCCAGTAATCGTTCGTTGATCCAAGCTTTTCCGCTCCAATGCCACAATTTGAGCAACTTGTCGGCTATGGTTCGGACAAAGTATCTATATTTATGGTTACGAAACTTTTGTTGAGTTTAATAGACTAATAATGAATACTATTAGTAACAATAATTAAAATCCCAAGTGAAAAAAAAACTAAAAGAATTAATTTCAAACTTTATAATAACACACGATCATTTAATACATGAGACTATGCATAAATTTTATTTTCACGGCTATAATTTTATCTTTTACTGCACTTCTTCTTTAATTTTGTTTTTCTTTTTTATTTTTAATGGACTGTCTCGATATTTTCATTCAGTTTAATTTAAGAAGTTTGCATTCTTATCAAAAATATTAATTCAAAAGTAATCCTGAACTTTGATGCAGTTTATGAGTCCGTCAGTGTACTAATTTCTTTATCTACCTCCTAGTTCTCTCTCCACAGACATTAATTTTATAATCTGTTGTCACATTGACTGTGACATCACAGACAGAGTATTTATTGACATTACGTCTGAAACTGATTTGTTTACGCGAGGTTTTGTATACACTTCAAGCCGATCAATTTTACGAATATTTGTAAAAATTGACATGATTAATGAATTATAAAGTACAAAATGATTTATGGAAAATTGCATAATATATTTAATATTACTATTTTGTTCATTAAATTGTAGAAAAAACTCAATTGGGTGTGTCTCCCTTTACGGTAATACCAATGCAATAATTTTTTAACTAACCGATTTGATAAAAATGACTTAAAAATATATAATTGAAGTACATTGCTTAAATTATCAAAACTGAAGCAGAATTCATGCTGATTAATCGCTGTGTTGTTTTTTGGAGTAACGCAACCAGCTAGTAATGGTCTCGACTAGAGGACTACGGTACAAATTTAGCGAAGGGGAACGAGTTCTATGTTATGAACCAGACCCTACAAAAGCTAAGGTTTTGTACGATTCAAAGGTAAGCTCTCATCAGTGACATTTAAATGTTTTAATAAAGTTGTGATTGTTGTAGTCCATCACATGCAATTTTTATTGACATTTAAATCCATGTTAATAAATATTCGTTTGTAAAAGCAATTCAATTCACACGTATAGTATGTATTCCATCAATAAAATGCTTACTCAAAAAAAAATTTATTTAAACTTCATACTGACCAGTGTCCACAATTACAAATCCAATTTTATTTTTCTAATAAATGGTGTACAATAGAAACAGTGAAGTTAATCTTTTTAATTTGCAAATAATATTTAGAGAAATGTGAAAAATAAGTTTTTTGCCTAGAATACTATATTTTCAGGTTTTAGAAGTGATAGAAAGCAAGGATAAACGTGGCCGCCGTACAGTTGAGTACTTAATACATTTCCAAGGATGGAATTCTTCATGGGACCGCTGTGTTAGTGAAGACTTTGTGCTTAAAGATACCGAGGAGAACAGACAGCTACAAAGGGACTTGGCTGAGAAATCACAACTACAATTGTAATTTCTTTTTGAATATGCATTATTTTAATTTTCTTCAATTTGATATTTACAACCTACATTTTATTAAATTGAGCTAGAGATGTAAGTAAATTTGAATAACAACATGATAACTGTCTAGTTTGTTAGAATAGAACTCTCAGCAATCTGTACTTTTCTTTATCATTTGAATGATGCTGTGTTGGTGTACAGATAAATAGGTAGATTTTTTGTAACCAACATTGATGAACAATTTGGTGGCCACCTCTTGGTAAGTGATTATTGCATCCCAAGAACATCCTTACCCTTACCAAAAGCATTGCCAATGCTTTGCCAAATGAAATTAAGAAAATAGTGAGAAACCTGTAAATAAATAGTTATAGAAGGGCTGCTATTTATGTATCCGGATATTATAGCTTTTCAAAGTATTCGCCTCGATTAAACTTTGCCACGCCACTTTGTTGAAGCCAATTTTCATAGCACTTTTTTCAATTTGGTTGAGGTATCTCCAAAATGAACATTTTCAAAGCATCCACGGCGTCTTCTCGGCTCAAAAAACATTGACCCCGTATGTATTCTTCCCGTTTGGTTATAAATATAACTCATTGGGTGCCAAATCGGGACTATAGCATGACCTTTTAGTTCGATTTTTTGACCTTCCAAAAACTAAGTTCTTTCAGCGGACCTGTAAGAACTAGCATTGTCATTGGAACACCCACCCGTTGATCGCTATTTAGTTTCGGAGGCATAAGTATAAATCCAAGATTCATCACCCATGTTGATATTATAAATAACTTTTGATGCAACACAATTTTATTTTTTAACATATTTTTGTACCAATCTACTCATCTCTGTTTTTTTTTTATTGTAGGCATTGAATAATCTTATCTCAATCAACTTTAAATTACACTAGCACCAATCCAAGCTTCATTATCTTGTGTATTGAAATATCTCAAAATATATTATTTTTACCCTGATAATACAAGGTACTCTCAATAGATAGATTAAATATATCATTGTAACCCATGGCTGCCACACTAATAAACTGCTATTATTAGACTCCTCTAGAATGACAGGAGTAGAAGCTAAAGTCCACATTGCAAGTGGGGGTATACTTTACACATTTATATAAATGAATATAAAATATTAAGAGATACATGTAGAATAAAATCTATTATCCCCAGCTGGAGTCTTAAGTATCAAGACTATTAAGGCACTAGTGCTTTTTATAATAAAACAAACATATGTTTATCTGCTGTATATTATCATTTTCATTCATTTTATTTATTAGTTTTTTTTATTATATCCACCTACTAATTCAGATAACCAAAAATTAGATTAAAATATCTTTTTTAGTGAAATAAATAACAATGACATGACAAAATGACAGTATAACTGAAGTATAAAGTACAGGGCCAAATCTGTACATGGATTTTTTTTATGTTTAAAGTATATAGACTTTGTAATTGACATAGAGTCCAAAATTCTTTATTTTTATTTTTTGCCTGTCTGTCTTTTCTCAAATAAAATTTAAATTATTGAATTATAATCGTATGGTTCTTGTAAATTTGGAGATTATATTGTAGGTCATAATTAGAATACTTTTTCCTGGAAAATGATCTGTTGCAGTGGAATTTCCCAAAACAAAGCGAGGTAGTAACCAACTAGTAACTCATAAACATCTCATTCAATTTATCATTATCATTAATATTTTTAATGTAACTATGATTTTAACCATGTGTAACACTACAAAAAATTATATATTATTCCAATTATCTATTTCAATAAGTTAATAAATGATGAATGATAATAAAGGTGTTTTCTTATCAGAGGCGCGTACCTCTACCGGCGAGAGCGCAAAAAAGGCAGCACCTCAAGCGCGGGCGCAGGCGCTGGCCCCGCTAAGCGCGTCCGCCCCGGCTTTAGCGATGACGGTTCTTCCACCAGCACGCAGCCCGACGGTCAGTCAAGTACAGTCACTACACTCATTTTATAAATAAAATTGAACGTTCATGTTATTGATAATTTTCGGGATATAATGTATTTTTTTCTCTGTAGTACATACTGCATCGTTAAAGTTTAAATACCTATAGAACAACTTCAGTCAGCCTCACACAGTGTATGTTAGATACTTATATTGGAAAAGCAAATGATTTGAAAATACGTCATATTTAAGTTTCTTTTCCTCTTCACCGACTACCTTATTAAATGAATTGAAAAAGAAGCTTTCGACCCTATAGTATCTGGTCTTAATAATATTGTTAACGGTTTTTAATTTATGTAATTTATTTAAGATTTATTATTTTCATAATCAAAGACGTTCAAATTCAGTTAATAATCGATGTCACCGGATTCTATTAACAATATAAATAAATTACTGAATGTTAGGTATACAAAACATATAGTTTGGTTGGTGTCTATAACATGACAATGTTCCTACCCGCAATACTGTTAAACTCAGGGAATGTGACTAACCCTACTACATGTTTCTGGAAGCCGAGTGTTTTAAAAAATTAGTACCATAGACTACGACATCAGACAGTAGTTTATGATTGGATTGATCCATACTACAAGTCGACATGCTTTATTATCATGTATAACCAACCACATGTTAGTATTATCGTATATAGTGTTCGCTGTCCACGAGTATAGGACTGCATGCTGTGTTTGTTCCGTCAGAAGGTGAGACGGTCGACACGGATTCGTCGAGCGGCTCACGCTCGGGCACGCCGCCGCCCGCGCACTCGGGCCGCGCGCACATCGCGTTACCCTCCGCCCTGAGGTAATCCACAAGCGTCGTCACTACAGGACTCGACATTCCTATACTAGTATAGTATAATCAATTACATGCAACGATACTCGAAGTACAACTGTTGGCAATGCGCACCACTTCAATGTCGTGGCGCCCCTCCGTCAACTTGCATGTATAAAACGAAATCTAGACCAATAAGCGTCGAGTCTTCCCTGCTAAATAAAAATGAGTACTAACCTAACGAAACCATACACTTTGGTTATAACTAACTGACGTTAGTTAGTTAATACAGCAAACAACGAATATATCACGAATACTACACTACCATCGGTCTGTACATCATCAGAGTGAATCAGCGGTGAGTTTAATTGCACGATTCACTAAAGCCTTGTCTAGGATCGGGGTTGTAAAAACGGTTTACAAAATTTTGAAATGCAATTTTAGTCAAATGAGACAAAGTAGCCAACAGTTCGGTGCATGCGCACTCGCTGTTACCACCCACTCGGTGGGAACATTGACGAGCGGGCTGTTTGAAGGCGACAGATCAAAAAAATCTGTCACGTTATTTATTACTAACTACGTAATTAATTTATTGCTGCAAAAATAGAAGATGTCACATGAATCATAATGTTTATAGTACGTATTTGGCCAACTTTGGCTTGTTATTGTCGATATTACAGTTGTTAAAAATACAATAATGTCGTACAGTACATAATACATAACACTTTATGGCGTCAAAACATAATATTCTCCATAATGTTTTCTAAGGTACGTGAAGTCTGCTAACTCGTACCCAGCTGGCGTGGTAGACTATGGTCTTAACCCCTTTCATCGTGAGAGAACCCAGCCCAGCAGTGCGACAATATGGGTTTTAATAACTACTTCCAGGGACCGACTGACGTTCGACTACCACCTGGTGGTGAAGCGCGGGCGGCTGTCGCGACTGCCGGCGTCACCGAGCGCGGCGCACATCCTGGAGTCGTTCGTGAAGTGGTTCGCGCGCGCGGGCGCGTGGAACCCCGCTCCGCCGCGCGGCAAGCACGACCATCACGCGGCGCATGCGCATCACAAGCCTGATATGCTCGACGTGTCATGCAGGTAACTGAAGTCGCTTCTGTATTCCCGAATGCGAAAATACCTATCGAATTATAATGAAAATTGCCCGAAGAAAGCACAGGAATGTAACTAAACGGCACACGAACAGACTGACCACCTGATGGCAAGTGGTCGTTACGATCCGTGCACGGACGTCTTATCAAAGTTATAACCTACATGTTGCCAGTCAAGATGAAAGCGGCCACCCCGCTCATTACTCGCTCCCCAACATTGCAACATAATCACACAAAAAACCCTTCACAATTGATTCTAAAACCATCAAATATTTACAGATTATTTCGGTGACATGTCAAAAAGCCACTTAAAAATGCGATTCCCCGCTTCCTTATATATCCGAGGATGCATCATTTAAAGCCTTCGGTGCTATCCATCTCCACGAGCGACGGTGACCACCTATCATACGGTGGTCCTTCAGCTCATTTGTTGGTTATTGATTTACAGAAACAATATAGATCAGTAAACGCTCACACACAACCCCGTACAAAGATTTCCTGTTTTGTGGATGTTGCACAAATACACGTATAACAATTCACTAACCACCATAACAAGTGAACACATATTTACGTTTCAGAAGGACCATTAGGATAATAATTATGTTTACGAATCACGCAGTTTATTGTATTATGGCGGTATGGTTGTATCACATCGATAAGTAGGAGTAGAGATGTTACGGAGCTCCGTAACCGAATCCGATAAAAAAGTTTCGAATAATTTCGGATGCTGACAGAGTCTAAATATAACACAAGATATGCCAGGCTTTCGCTGGCCAGGCTGATAAACTGGCCGCGTAGCACTTATTTTTACACAGTTTTATTGTTATAAAGACATGTTCTTTTCTATGATTGTAATACTGATAATACCTAGAAATAAAATCAGTTGTAAAATTGTAAATATATTATATATTTTTTTCCGATTCCTAAATCTAATATCCGTAACGGAAATTATGCGAAACGATCGGATAATCTAAAATAATCTCATATCCGTCACCGTATCCGAAACTTATAAAAGATTATTCGTATATTCAGATCAGAAATTTCATATCCATAACATTCCTAAGTAGGAGCACATGAAACCAGGGTAACATGTAACTATGAGTATGTAGATAGCTGATCTACATAGATCGCAGCTTACACATTCGACGCGCGCACCGTCTGTCGCCTGCAATATTCCGTCTGAGACGTGTATTAAAGTAAATTGTTCTCATTCGGCGCATGACTAGATTTAAACATAACGGTTTCGATAATGATCTAATTTCTCAAATAGCCTTTTAGATGACCTCAGTAGAAATGTTTCAATTCTGTAATTCATTCACGTCGGTCGACAAGAACAACACGCAATATCCCGCGTTACCATTTATATGGTGTAAACTAGAACAAAAGCAAAACAAGCGTAAACGCGACCCCGGCCGGTAATCGAACCCGGAGTTCTACATTGGGCATGCAGAAACATCAACCATCTAACGACCATCTAAAGACGGTCAGGCGGGGTGATCTTATTGAATAAGTTTGTTTTGTTGAGAGGAGAGCTTTATGCTCGAGGCCTTTTGGTGACGTTGTAGTTGAGTTATTAACGGATAATACATTTATTAACAAATATACTTCATACATAAATATTGCAGAACAACGTTTGTTTGTGTGTTTGTTTATTAAGCTAGTTTAGAGAGATCATGTGTCTTTATAAAGATTCCGTAACGGTGAGTCAAAAGCTATTTTTAAATATTTCGAATAGCCCATAACGGGGAGGGTATCCCGCTTCCTTTTTAATTTTTTTGGGACGAGGATGTTCACTGACCCACATCGGGCGGTGCGTCCGAGCGTACGTTGGCTATTTACCTGAAAGATGACGGTGTCCAGGTTGAACCTGGTCCGCGAGATCGCCGACGGGCTGCGCGTGTACTTCGACTTCATCCTCCGCGGTCACCTGCTCTACAAGCAGGAGCAGGCCCAGTACCACGAGATGTGCGGAATGTATTTCAACGAGTGAGTTATCTGTCCATTCTTCTGTTTGTACTTAAATTTACTAACCTGTATTAACAAAAATAGTATTGTGAAACTGAAGAGTTGGCACATTTTGACCAATAATTTTAATAAATATGTGAGTAGAAATTGAAGTCAGTTCCCAGGACAACCTTCGAAGTACCAGGCGGGCACTGCTTAAACATTAATAATATAAATGCAACAAAATGACATTAAAATTCAATTTAATTAAACATAACTTGGGTTATTGTTTTAAAGTATTGGTAAAATTACACCTAATCAGTAAAAGCCAACATTGTGAGTGCTGAATATTAAAGAAAACTAATATTAAAACATTACTTTGTTATAATTTAAAATATCTATATAACATGAATAGGAGAAAGAAAAAAATTGGAGTCAACAGCCAACATGTCCGTTATACTGAACGAGCTAAGTTTCAATTATGCAATGAGGATGGTTGCCACTTACCTAGGGTACCTTACCCCAAAATATAAAAATAACGCATAAAGTAAAATCCATTTGCCCAGAAACTAACTACAAATTATATTTGTTAATTCTTAACTCATATATTTATGTAAGTACTTTTATGAATGTCAGTATTTACTTTTGCTACCGTTTTGAAGACGTGCTTCATCGTGGAAGAGAAGGGAATGGTAGAGAAATACTCCTCGGTACATCTTTTAAATCGTAATATTAAAAGTTATTATCTAACATGCAACACCTCTTAGATAAAAACTTAATAAAAAATATCAATGCAATAAACAGGACATTAGGTATTGACTCCACTTGGGATAGTGATCCCGTCCAGCGCTGTTTTTCAGTCGATCCCTTCTCCCTGAAATGTTGTGTGCGATGAGTCGAGTTGAGGACTCCCCAAACAGCAGCTGGTATTCATAGAAAAAAAAACACGAAATTTATAACAATGAATAATGCTCCAGCGTGTGTGAACTTATAGTAAACATAATTTTAATTAATTACAGTCGGAGTGGGGGGATAAAATCGGAGCCCGAGGATTCTCAGGAGGAGGCAGGGATGGAATCCGTGGAGGAGGACCTCAAGAGTCCAACTGAGTACTCGCACCTACCGCCCGACCCCGTGCATACCGAGAACGGAGAACGTATGTTTTCTTTTGTTCTTATGTCAGATATTAGTGTGACAGATGTTTGTTTGTTCTCGGGTCATGGGTGTTCGTGATGTCATATTTGTGTACGTCCGCCCGCAATCCCGCAACACAAGGGGAAGCCTAGAGGGGGAACGTGAACGATTATATCACGACTCCCTGTCCTTGTTTCGAATGATTTTACCTCTATCCAATTAAAAACTACAGAATCATCAATTTTGAATGATTAATTGGTTAATATATAAATAAACAAAATACAGTTTCAATTTAACTTGCCATACGGAAGGTATAACATACACAAATTAACAACAAGATTTAACTAGTAGGTATGAATAAAAACAATTAGTAATTATTTAAAGTAGATAATTCAAAAAACGGGACCCAATCTGTGCATCGAATATTTGTCTAACATATTTCTTGGCATTTTTGAGAGGGCGGGTTATTGGTTTAGAAAGTTTTATGTAAAATGTTATTTTTCCGATTAAATATTTAGGTATAAACCATTAAATTTAATTACTTAACGTGTTTTTATAATGTCATATAGCGCCATTTTAAAAAATATTACGGTACCAGTAGGTTATCATCCATAGCTAATAATGCAAGTACAGGTTACGAGATGGCGCTATGAGCGGAAGGCTTTTAGAATACTTATAAACCATGCTATTTTATGTAATATCGCATTTTTTGAAGAACCACAACTATATGGGTAAACTCAAAAATCAAAACCTAATTTAAATACAAAATTTGACCCATATCGTTACAGCCGTTTATGAGATATATGCAATATATCGAAACAGCGAAAACATACTTCGATTTGACATACATATTTTACATACTTTATTTAGAAATATGGTATGTTAACTTTGCAGAAGTTCCAGTAATAAAGCAAGAACCGCAAGAGGTAACAAACGATACCGAAGCGCCAGACATATGTGACACCAACGGGAAAGTTGAAGTGAAACGTGAAGTGATGAATGAAGTGATCAGTGAACCGCTCGTTGAAGTGAAGTGTGAACCGCAGACTGAGAACGTAACCGAAGAAAATAATGATTATAATGTTGAGGTGAAGGTTGAAATAAAAAGTGAAACGAAAAGCGACTCAGCGCCGGAGGATTGTCCACAGAACAACGGGACTGAGAAAAGGAAAATGCGGTCGGCCACGAGGAGCGCCACCCGGAGGTATGTTGACTCCGTTACTGTGTTAGCTTCGTTATATACATATCTCCTAGTACATACGTTATTAATTATGTTTTCCAACTAAATTAATTTTTAGTGTCGCTGTAATGTACAAATATATTACAAACATTACTTTGAACTCTCCTCTGATTATCCCATTGAAGCTGTTTGATACGCATATAATATATATAACATATGCAGTTAAGTTTATATATTTAAGCGTTAATTATAAATACAAATATCATTATATAAATATTAATATTACAGTAAGCATTAACCATTTTGCCACGTAGTGTAGTCAATCTAAGGTATCCTACCTACTAGAACATAGTAAAACAGTAAAGTACGGATTCTATTATATTTTCAAAGAGAATACAGTAAAAAATTATGAAAAATTGTGTGATCGATACTTACAATAGCAAATACATTTATATATTTATATAATATGTGTAGAGCAATGCAGCCCAGCAGTGGGACAGTTGTCGGTTATAATGATGAATACCTTTGTAGGTTACGTTCTTACAAGTCTGCCGTGTCGCAGTCCGAGAGCGAGGAGCCAACGCCTTCCACGTCGACCGCGGAGCCGCGGGTGCCCGAGCCGCACTCCTCCAGGTGATTGAACTATTTTATACTTGGGTGTCTCCGCTCTAAATATGCTAACTGATACGATAATGTAAATAAACTATCTATATATATAAAAGAGATATATATATATATAATTATTATTATTATATTAATAAAATAAAAAATGGAACTTAATATTTTTGTATTTTAAAATCATAAATCTGCTCATTCATTGACTGTAGCTTAGGCGAAAGAGAAACGAAGTTCGCGGGGTGTGCTAGTTTTGACATAAATATATATTCAAATGAAACTTTGTGATAATTTTAAGCTTGTGAGTTTATGCAATGATGATTCTAGCTGATGATGATAGGTAACTGATGGTGCGTTTGGTGTTATTGAAGTGGGTCACTTACCATCGGGTGGCTCATACGCTCGTTTGTCGATTAGATAAAAAAAACTACACGCGTCGGTAACTGGACTGCGCTCTACGGCATTGCAACCGCGCCATGTCGCGTTTATACCTGAGCTTTGACAAGCGAGTCGTGCTGACGTTAAAGGAACACATCATAATCGGGTCGTAAATTTTGGTGTTTATTTACATTTAAACTCCCATCCCATTTCCATCGCTCGCCACCCGTTGCTATTACCAACGTGCAGCAAAGGGACTTCTCCCGGCGAGTTAGGTGATCATGGGAATGGCCGTGCTTCGATTGATCTAATATCAAAATTATATTAACGGAAGCATTGTAGGTAAGTGCCATAGCGTGATTCATGTTTCTTATCACATTTGACGTCTGCGCGCACAGTGGAGTGTTGCCACAAACTTGATGAAAGCGGCAGTAAAACAGCACGTTGTATGTGTGTGACAGCGCCGGCAGCAGCGGCGGCTCGTCGATGGGCGAGGGTTGGGCTCCACGGCCCACGCCTACGCCCACCCCCGCACCGATTCCCACGCCCACGCGCACGCCGCTCTCGCTTTTGCTAGACAAGGTAACCATAGGGTCACGACATAGATGAAAATGGGACCTTCATACCATCACATTACTGTATTTTATTTCTGTCTGTGACATCTTAAAAATAATTGCAAAATTACGTCATGTATCAACGTTTATAATAATGAAAGGGGTTCGTGGAAAAGAAAACTTTTATTTTGTTTTCAAACGTATGGTTTAAGATATAAGATACAAAATATGACCCCCC
>PDGT01000014.1:5838923-5853895 GCA_003671415.1 Megathymus violae | reverse complement strand
CCCCTCCACACACACACACCACAAAACCAACGACCCAAAGATGTCCTTACACATACTGTACAACAAACCCTATACCAATCCTGATATTAAATTTCCGCAGCAAATGAAAAATATGCGTAATGCTCTCGCCAGGACCAATCTGTTCATATTCACTGCACCACTGGAAAAACAGATGTGTCATGGTCGTTAGTCCACTTTTTGCATATAATCAACTTACATTGTACCAGTTTCTACCGTATAAATAACAGAAGCTAATCCACAATTATTATATATAATTATAACAATTATATATTATGCATTAACCTATTTTATGTAAAAAAATGTACATGATATATATATATGGCCTATGGTCATCTGGATGAATGTACCTTTCAAATGGTAAAAGAATTTTCCAAATAGGGCTGTGGTTCCAGATACATAGGTGTAACACACATACAAAATCCGAACACTCTTTATATATAATATTAATTTAGATGAATTTTCTTCATTGTTTGCAGGTTGCAAAGTGGCAAATAATTCCACGGGAGGAATCTACCGAGCATCTTCCTTGTCGGGTTTACGGCGCAATACACCTAGCAAGACTTTTTGGTAAACTATTCTAATTTTTATTTTAATCATTTTGAATGAACCGGAACTTCCGTTTATTGACCCTTTGTTTTTATGTTTTTCAGTAAAACTTCCAGACTTCCTTAACGCAGCTCAAATGCCAGATTTCAAATTAAAGCTGGTCTTGAAACATATAGACATGTTTGTGCAGTAAGTATTTTGTTTCATATTGATGAGCTTATAAAATCATAAATTGTTTTTGTTTACCCGTTATTTTTTAACTAAATTTTTATATTTTGACACGTCCTATTAATTGAAATTTTGTACACGTGTTACGATTCAATGATATTGTACTAAAATCATTAGTTTAAGTTAAATAAGAAAACAAACCAGTAGTTCAGCTGTCATATCACAGATGTCCTTAAAATATTTTAAAATAATCTTTAAGTATTTTTATACTATATGTGTGTGTATTGTATTAAATTATATATTATTTTAAATATAGATATTTTTCAGGTACTTAGATGAACACAGTGAATGGTTTGGAGAAATGTATTACATAGCAGACAGCGTGTCGCGGTCACACTGACGAAAGTGATTTAACAGTATTGGACAATATTAGTTAAAAATCGTACCGTCAGTCATAAGGACAAAGCTTTAAAATCAGTTCGTAACATTCCAGTGGCATACAATCGCCCGAATGCCTTTTAAATGCATATAAATACAAACAAAATTCCTCCAAGTAAATAGCTAATTCACTGCAATTAAAATTACTTTTATAAATAAAGTTTCAATTATTTCATGACACTGGCCAAATGTATGTCCTTTTAGAATTTGGTCGGATGTGGTTTAACAGTCTCGAATTAGCCAGTGTCATCTCCTTCAGTAACTACGGTATTATTGCAGTTTACTTTGCGAGAGTGTAGATAGAGTATGCAGTGATATACGATAGATAGTGTACACTGAAGACAAAACTTTAAAATAATTATCGAAATGTCTTACATATTTAGCCATTATTATAGTAGCTAATATGAGATGTCATCCTCTGTATTTTATAACGTGACGCAATGTTGTAAATATAATACCTAGTAATACATACTAATTTGAAAATCTTAAACGTGAGATGTAAAAAATTTAATATGGATCTTTAAAATCCTTGTTAGACTAAGTGTAAGTGTATTATGGAATATTGATTTGTTTCTAACCTAATTAATTGACTTAAAATTGTTATACAATTGTGCTGTTTTGTTGGTTGTTGTTGGATCTCACGAGAGCTATTTTTTTATGATGCTGTATCCAGATGTGACCTATTGAGCGAATAAATTACTTTTATAGTATCTGTGGTGTGTGGTGTATCATTGTTTTAAACAAACAACAGTTTTAAAACAGTATTATTTCATTGTAATATTTTTTTATTATCAAAAATTACATTGAGCATAACAAAACTTAAAAAGAAGATTACACAAATTTTAATTTACCTCCAATCATTTACTCTGTTATCATTTATCAATGAAATGTTAAAATTTATATATTGTTTTTATAAAATTACTATAATTAAAGAAATGACAGTATTTAAGTAATAGTCATTTGAAACATAGCAAGGACACTATGAGGTTTAAAAATAAAAAACCATAAAGAGGATTTAATGACCATCCTAATTCTAATAGTTTTTTAAACAGTAAAACAAAGAATGCTAGAATAAAAGAAATATATTTAATGAGCGGTAACTGGAAATATAAGATAAGGCACGTTTTTGCATCAAATAAGTTTTATTTAAATTTTACTGAGATCTTCCAACAGGTCTATGATTTTCAGCCTCAATTGTGACTTCAACAATTTGACTTTTAAAATAAAATGGATATTTGTAAAATAGACGGTAGTTGTATAAATTGAAATGACGACATAAATACTAAAGACAACGAATTTTTCGTAAATAATTCGGATTAAATTCCGCCTTTTTACATGCCTGGACTAGGTAGGGTAGGTTGCGACATAGCTACTACCCTACACATAACGAACGTAAAGGCCTCTCTGTTTTCACGCCCTGGATAAAGGAGTCATAGACAAACGCAGACACTTGGAAAAGACACGAAACATCAAAACCCATACCAGTGCACCGCGACTCACAATCTTTTCTTTTTCGTGGCTTCATCATTTATAATGATTGGTATAATACTATTGAACTCAATATAATATAATCACTTATTGTCAGCTGTTTATCGAGCATAAGTTACTAAAGTGTCTAAGATTACTGAGTGACCTTAGAACTCACGGTGCGATAATCAACCGAACACGACAGGCGTAGAATGTAAAAATGTATATAAAACCAATAGTTGTGGAATCGCACCGAGCGCTTTACGGTTCGATCGCCAGGATTATCAGCAGCCACAGTTACTGCGATAATAATATAATGTGATCTCTTTAATGTTGAACTGAAGCAGATATGCGGCGGGCATGTTTAAAAACCGGTTCATGAGCTCTTACCCTAAGTTAACGAGTGTTGCCACAATCGCGGCGACTGTGATAAACGCAGCAAAATGCCAATTTTTCAGTTTTCAAGTAACATAACTGTCGATACAGTGGCATGTGCGATTGACAATCAGTATAGGAGGCTACAGTCTTATCTCGATGGAGGGTCGCGGTTAAGGGCAATACTCCATGCGATGCACGACGCGGCGGTACTCCCGCTCGAGCGATGCGTACTGGCTGGCGAGACGGCCCTGGGTCTCGCTCGCACCCACCGACCCCACCGTCACGGCGAACTCGTCCGGTTTCAAAATCTTCTCCAACTTCTTCATTTCCAGTTTCTTTTTCTGTACAAAATAAAATGTGGTAAGTTTAAGGTTTCAACCCCAACTGCGACTCGACCAATACACGACTTTCAAAATGAAATGGATTTTATTTGTTAGACACTGACTGATACATAAACATTGTAGTCGACGAATAGAATGTTGGAGAAGACGGAATTTATTCCAAATAATTCACATTTCCAGCACATTTTTCTGTATAATGTATTTTAAAGTGTTTCAGTCTGACCGCTTCTGTCGCCGAATGTTAGCCGTCGTACCGTTAGGGTGTAGTCTGTAAGTCAACAACGAAGACACGAATTCGCCAATGTCATACTATTCCAATAAACAGAAAATTAGATATATTAAGATAAGACTATAAAATGTTGGGTGTTAAAAAAAAAATACGGAGTGAAGTCGTAAAATAAGCGACGTCTTGGCTCTTATTCTTTTCACAATATTTTATCAATCTCTTTTTAAAACATTTACAGTACTGAGATTCCTGTTTCGGATGCTTAAGCATATACAAATATCACACAACATGCATCCCTGAGAATAAACAATTGTCTATCACGAACTCGTGCCTTGGCTGGATATTGAATCTAGGACATTGGACCTCTGTTCCATCGTCGGTCATAATAACTGACTTGCAAAAAATTATACATTCATGTATGTACATCATTCGACCACCTTAAATTCTGTTACGTAGTACGGTAGCGGTACTTCCCAGGTACTCTCCAGGGTACACCATTAAACCAAACCAGACCTGAAATGGAGCATTAAGCCTATTCTTTACATCCAGTCTATAGTTGCGGTAAGCAGCTTCATCCGATGTGTTGGTGCACTTCAACCGCAATATCTCGTACACGCGCCGCGCCTGCTTTTTGTTTATCAAATATTTACTTTGCGCTTGCTTCGCCATTTCAGATGAAAAACTGCAACAATAAAGGAAATACTTTAATCTTGATTTTCATATATTTAATAATCAATTGTGCGCCAATGGCACACATCATTCAACTTCTGACACTTGGCTAAAATTATTAATGTGAAGTAATGTCCACCTGATGAGTTAGTTTTGTTTTTGTCATTTATATATTGAAATAATTGTACCATAATTGTATTGTAAAATTTGACCATACAACATAAGTTCATATCACTTACCCCTGGACGAGCTTTGCAGGTTGGAAGGCAGGAAGGTTGCTGCAGTTTTTGGCATCCACATAATCTCGTATTCTTTGAAAATCCTCAGAAGGATCCTCTACCGTCATGTCAACAACTCCTTTTTGGGATAGAAAATGACTGTAAATAGCCTGCAAGTATTATCATTATTTATTTGACTTTCAGTTGATTGAAACTTGGTATGTTTAACATCAATTAACTACCCCATAATCCAGTTGGTAGTGAACTTGCCTGCCAAGCCAGGGTCCCGGGTTCGATTCCCAACTTTTTCAGACATTTATGTGACTGATAAATGTTTGTACTTGGTTCATGGGCGTTTGTGATGTCTTATTCATGTATATCCCGTGCCGACCGCAACACATGGAATGCTATTGTGGAGGTATGAATGTGTGAACGTTTATTAAAATATAATAAAAATACAGTATAATATAATATGATGAAATAGCTTATTAAGTGAAGTGAAGTAAATGAGTGAGTGAATCCTACATAAAAGCAATTTAAACAACAAATACTGAGTTAGAAATATCAGTAAGTTACAAATTACAAACTCCTGTTTATTTCAAAACAGCTAGTAATTGACAATAAAAACCATAATTGTATGTCTATTGAGCTATCTATCAAAATGCATTTAGGAATTATGTTAAAAATATGAATGATAACTAAAAAGACTAACATATAAGAAGCTCTCATAATAATATATCATTCGATTCCCGGCCGGGCAGATACTTATGTGACAGATAAATGTTTGTTCTCGGGTCATGGGTGTTTGTGGTGTGATAATTGTGTATGTCCATGCCACCCGCAACACGGGAATCCTAGTGCGGGGGTGTGTGTGTAAACGTTTAAAAAAAAAAACAACTTTCAAAAGTAAAAATATTTCAATACGATCAGATATAATTTACTTCACTCTCATCCAACTAACATACTCGTTTGACAAGAACAAGAAGATTAAATGGACGTTAGCCGTACTAGGCCGACGTCTTGTGCTAATAAATTTTGACCCACCGACTTTTTTCACCATATTAGTTAATGTTTGACAACAGTCCTACCTGATGGTGATGAAGTCCAAGATGTTTTTTGCTGGTAGCAAAATGCCTAAAACGCTTCTGTGCTTCGAAAGGCACGTTAAAATGTCAATCGATTGTTATCGTTAAATTCACTTTCAGAAGATACAAAACTTGTGGAATTTAAGAAAGGCACCAATCGTAATAGTTACATTATTCCACCACTCTCTAACACTTCTCAATTATAACGATGCTACTACTTGTAGATTTAGGAGTTTCTTTCATCGTTTCATCTCCTTCACGACACCTTCTCGAAAAGGTAACATAAGCAAAAAACAACGTGTATTTACAAAATTCCAATCATTACTATCATCGATATTAAATTTTGAACGTCTTATAAAATATTTGTTACTTTATACCTGCAACAGTTGAGCACACAAGCCAATCTTCCTGAACGGCGGCAATGTGAGTACTTGTGAGATGCGCGGCCGCGTATGGTGGGGGTAGGCGTAGTAGCGGTACACAGTCGCGTACGCGGCCGTCACATAACTGACGCCACCCTCGCTTGTGCGGTACTTCTCGAAACTGAAATACAATCATTATAAATTGGTGAAACCAAAATTGTTATACATGATACTTAGAAATTCAAACGCAAGGTGACATATATCTTAAGTTTTTTTTATTTGACTGGGCAAGATAATATGAAATTAGACATGAACAAGACTGACAGTTTTGTTTTCAGATTTGGACATATTCCATGTAATAAATTCACTGATATGGTAACTTATCCAAAGTTACTTCTCTAAATTGCCCAAGATGCGGTGTCGCAGATAATCTTTATCATGTATTGATGGAATGTGTCCAGAATTCAGGAGACAGAAGGATTATATTATAATTGAAACTAAATTTGATTTTTTGCTGTAATAGTGTACCCGCCGATCTATTATCAAAGAATATGCCAAACCATAACAATAAGTAAGAATATTAGCATAATTTGTGTTTTTTGTTTTCGTCACCAATGCATCCTAATTAACAAAAGTTAATTAATTAACCGAATAAAAAAAATCGATCTGGCTGGATGCTCTTGCATAATTAGTCTAAGCATATCGCTGAGAATTTTTTTCTCGATTTAGATGCAGCAATCTTAATTTGACAAGAATCATAGATTAATGCTTGCAGTAGACACAATCATTGTAAATAATATCAGTATTTCTTTTACTTTTATAGTAATTTTACAATTTTACAATCTGATTATCCATTACACCAAAGGCATCACCGACATATAACCGGCTAAGAGGGAATGGTGGAATTCACTTATCACTGGCTTTTCGCGACAGCAACCGACACACATTATACATTTATATATATCCGGGTAATATGTATGGTTACACCATACGTGAGTACCGAGTGGATTAATCTTGTGATACAGTGCCCAGCTACCTCTAACATAAAGGTCTAAATGTCAGTCTCTAGTCTTTTGTTCATCAGGTGCACCTTAAGGAAGGTAGATTAACTTTGACTGGAGCTCCTTACACCCAAATAACTAACACACAAACAGAGAAACCAACATGGTTATTCCATAGAGTAGCAACCTATACCAACTAGAATACTCACACTGTAAAGAATGTCCACTGGTCATCGTCAACATCTATAAAGGAAGCAGCGTCCACATACCACAGCAGGAAAGTTTGCAACCGTTCATGGTATGCCAAAAACCCAGGAGTAGATGTTTCATTGTAATATATCTCAAAAGTGCGCTTCTCACCACCATCAGCTGTAAACCATGAAAATAAAAAACAAAACTGTAGTAGAAACTGACAAACCCGACTGACTGATTGTTGGTATCACTATCTATAGATTGTGGTATTCATCTACGCAAAAGGTTAGTTACTTATTATCATAAATATTTTCAATAACTTTAAATAATGAATTAAATGCATAGAATAAATGTCTATTTATGCATAAATATGGGTCTGTTAATTAAAATGTAATTTCTGATTTATGCCCTATTTACGCAATATATTATATAGCAGGATTTCATACATAGCTGAGGTAAAAATTATCAACAAATTCGATATTTGTATGTATGACATTAAAATAAATTAAATTTATGGACAAAACCAAAACATAGACTTTGTAATAAAATAATAATGATATCTTAATATGTTACAAAGTATTTTATTTAAAGATTTGGACCTGTTGCTAATAATAATAGTATAGCTATTCTATCATTACTAGTATACATAAATATTGTAACACATATTTAAAGCAATATTTTCAGCATTACCAATTTTCTATATTTTTTTATATCAATGTATTGTGTAAAACTAACAAAATAAAAGTTATATTGATTAGCAATTTTTCCTTTTGTACTCAAAGATCCAAACTAATAATTTATTGATATTTTATAATTTACAGCAAATAACAAAATGTATACCTCATTTTGTTGGCATATGATTGTTTATCAGTCGCAAGGTTAAATTTACCTCATAGTAAATAGGTATTACATAAATACTCAATATTTGTATAAACATATACAACATAATAATAGTGTTTTATGATGAAAGTTTTATAAACATAGTAACAATACAATTTTTATGATAATAGTCATTTATGTAATTATATAAAGGAAATACTTAACAGTATTCGTAATAGCAAAACAAACTTACCAGGTACAACTGAGAATGAATGTAAAAGTACACCATGTGGAACAAATTGTTTGTCTCTATCTAACATTGATATGAAATGGTCCAAGTTGGTTGTGTATCCAGGAGCCAATACCTTTTTGAGAGCTCCCTCTACATCGTCCGCTTTCAATCCACCTGATTTCTTTGGTTCTATCTATAAAAGATTCAACATGAAAGACCCAACTTATATTACATGGTTTAATCGGACTTGTTTAGTATTCGTGTAAAATAGGTTATAATAATATTAATACATAATAAAATAAAATTAAACAAAAACAAGATATTGTTATTCTCACTGAACATATAAGTTACTTACTACCAATGTTTAATCGAATATATAAGATCACACTAAATAAATACTATATTAATTCCTCATTGTACTTACTTTATCTGAGTACATTATTCCAAGGTATGTTTGCAGGCTGCCAGCACTGTAATATAATTTGATGTGCAAATCTGTATAACCAAATATGTTCTCATTTTCACCAAATACTTGATGACACATTTCGGGACCGAAGCTTGTGTCTTCATTCTCAATATCATCCACTGACTTCACTGTAAAGCAGTATTTGTTGATGTACTGGTATATAACATGATATGGAATCACAACAGGTATATCGCAGAGTATTAGTACGATAAAATAAAATAGTTACCTACATTTAATTTTGAATAACTGTCAATGTAATAAATATTTACCACTGATTCAAGTATCAAACATTTATAACTTACCCAACTTCAACTCTAATACCTCGTTTCCATCAACAACTAAATGAGACAATGCATCACTCATTTTTATTATATTGGAAATATTAATCTGGTCCAGTTGTAGGGCGATGGGACTATCTAAATTTCAGTTTTTGCACAATTTAATAGCTTCCCGCGCAAAATACCGTCATGTACCGTATTTGACGAACGTTACAAAATGTGTCCTTTATCACCGGGATGAATATAAATATATATCTTGCATTTTAATTAATTTGAAAAACAGATAATTCAAATTCTTACAGCATTCAACTAAACACTCTTGAAAGTAATAGCTCCGGAGCTTGATTTGCCTGCTGATTTCTTTTGCAACAAAATTACGAACCCCAGAATTAACTTTGGCAATTAGTCAAATTATAATTTAAATTTTGGTGTCGTTGTCATTTAGCAGTCAGTCAATGTCATGTAAATAATAATGTCAATATGTCAAGCCTGTTAGAAGTTGCCTGTATAGCACGTAAAGAGCATTTAAATATTATTCATAATTATGTTTAATGGTTATAACCAAATATATTAATACGTACGGAAAAGGGAGACTATCCCCTAAATTTTTCAACAGTGTTATCTCAAATTGACCTCCGATGTTATTTATGTAAATGTTAGATAAGGTTTTTATGTCTTACAACTAGATGGCATTCCGAGTCATTAAATCACGCTTACCGTCGCGCAAATTATCATATACCGTATTTTTTACGCATTTTTTAATTATCCAGTATCAACACAAAATATAACTACAAATACCGTCAAGTTGGGCATCATTACCATGTTTTTTTATGTTTTTGCAATGTACTCCAACATTGAGCCTATTTTTTAAGTTCTTATCGTTTAATTCTATAAAAATGGTATGCCTCTTTTGGTTGAGCCATTGAGTTCTACGGAATCTTACACAGAATCGCTGTAATAAGCATGAATGTGAGCGAGGTAAAGATGACACATTTTTGGCAACATTACCTAGCTTACAATTTGTATTGAATGTGTTTCCCAGAGTGCACGCGATTTTAAGATACCAGAGGGCCTAGCTCTAAAAAGCCATTTGTTTATGTTTGATGTTTCCATCTTCGTTTAAATAAGGAATACCAACACATAGGTAAGTTGCCCCAAGAATTTCGAAATTATTATAGAAACGAGTGGATGTTATCAGGGTCGTCAAAAAATAATACAACACTCATTTTTTTATTAATCATGAAGGAACCAAGTAAGAAGAATTTTTGTTTAAGCATTATAGTTTAATACCTATTGTAATCACAGTAATAAAAACTATTTTAAAAATTTAAACTTCCCAGAAAACACTTTTTACAGTTACCAATTAAATTAAAGCATAGGCACCTACATATGTATGTGTATATTATAATGAAAAATATTTATTAAGCAATAAATAAAACGAAAACTAAAACAACTTTATACTCAATAATCAAAATATACAAAAATATGATCTATAAAACTGAATTAAATTTATTGTTTAAGTTTATTGTTAATTTAATGACACATATCAACTGAACTTGCTTTAAAATAATTTCTCGTATCAATATCATTCTTAAATAATATCTTTAATAAAATTATCTTAATAAATTCTTAAAACTTAAAACGGTTTCTACATAAAATTAAATTCTTATGCTTGCTAAATTTGACAACCCTAGCCATGAGTAAAATTGCCTTCGTGTTAATTAAGGTAACTTTACCCTCCCAAACAAAATTACCTTTTGTAATTACTTAAAAAATAAAAGATTTATAGGTTTAATTCATTACGATACACCTTAATCAACATATAATTTATACGGAATGCAATAAGCTACTTACCTGCACATCGATTATCTATAGTAAAAACCAATCTTCATACACAGACGATGTGAACGAAATTTGCCACATAGAATAAAAAATTTCAATATTTTGGCAATCATCATATTTGCCAGCTAGAAAAACTTTTTGGAATACCATACTTTATTATAAAATCTAACGATATGACTTTTATTGCGTCAACTACATCAGATAAAAAAATATTTGGAGGGAAGTAGAACAGGGTATGCTTAGGTAAAGATGCCCACGCAAGGTAAAGATGCCAAACTTGACGGTATATGAAAATATATATCGAAACTTAAGGATATTTTATTGCTTATATTTTCTGAAATTGATATCAGATGGTGCATTCTTCTTCGGTACATATGTGCGTATGTAAATTTAGATTTTAAATGTCAATCATATAATAATATATGAACTATATAACGTTTATATTGTTCGTTCATTTATTACTTCCGTACATGTTAATTTTTTCCCTGTAGCTCGGGACCAGAATAGAGCTACGGTATCTCCTGCCTGTCGTAAGAGGCGATTAAAAGGAGACATCCGATGGTAGGCCATAACATCGGCTGCCGGCTTTGGTTACCACCCATCAGATAGAACCGTGCCGCCAAGCGATTCGTCGTGTTCCGGTATGACGTCTGATGAAGCCGAATGGGGAATGGGTCTGAACAGTTGCGTTGCGTTAGTGAGACCGGTCGTGATTAATTGGTTTGTTTGTTGCGCCAGGAGCTTATCTCTGGAGGGGAGCGGAATCCGAAGCACGGTGCACCGCTGGCCGACCGTACTCAGTAGGTGACCCAAGTAGTGGGACAGCCACCCACAAAAGGCTGCCCCGCCAACTGCGAAAAATCCCGGGGTGGCCCCATCATGCCGGTTGACGACCGGAAGAGGGGACCTGATGGCGATCTCCGGGGGGGTTCCGGCGTCCCCGCAGTCTCCAAGCTAAGGCCCCAATGACGCAGCGACACTGACTCTATCGTGGGGTCAACGATGCAATGCCTCGTTCAATTGCCATTATTCCCCATCCTATTCACTCCGTCAAATTTAACTTATGAGAAGCAAGAGGATAAATATGTATTTTCCACAGCGGCTGCACTTCCCCTCACTTAAAGTGCACTTCACAAATATACAAATACGTGGTTTGCACTCTAGTCTCTCTTCAGTCTACCACCATTCAGGAATTCCCAAACTATTTCGGGCAAGAGACCCCTTTGCCAAAATAAAGTGACCTCGGACCCCCCATAGCCAAATTAATTTAAAAATCCACCATCATTCACTAACTTACAAAAGCCTACAAAAAAACCACAACTTATACAGTATCTTGAAAGTTTCCTATAAGAACTTGTGTCGATATAGAGATCAATTTTTAAACCTCGTCGACCCCCGAAATCAGGTTTCGATTATGTTGACCCTTGCGAAATCGATTTCGACCCCTAAGGAACAATATCGACCATTGAGAATGCCTGCACTAAAGTAACATCCAATCTACTGCTGTTAGCACTCTTGGCCCAAACAATGAGGCCTGTTATGCCCACGTACAATAACATTCCCTTATCATCATCACAGCAGAATAATTTTATATATACACTAACGGGCCCCTCCGAGTTCGTCCTGGTTGAACAATTAATTATATACTTATACATAATTATTAAATTTTTTTTTGCTCCAACAGACATCACTAGGATTACTGATATGAAATTTACAGAGAGACAGACACTACAGAATTATATAATAATAAAGATACAAAAGTATGGAATATATTTTTGGCGTCAGCTCTGTCTACCTGCTATGGTATCACAGGTGAACAAAATTTGTACACTTGACGTCTATGTAATGTTACGTTTAAAATACTTTATAGCCTAAGATAAGGATTTTTCCGCGGAAAAGGACATGTTGAGGCTAGTATATTTTGATGAATTTTAACTGCTCTTGTGACGCTGCTGTAATACCTAAATACATTTTTAATTCCTAGAACTAGTAAAACTAGTAAAAGTATGAAATTTATGAAATGTCTGATGAAAATTAACAATGATTATTTCGGGTATTGGTGCTACCTGTAAATGTAAGGCGTAAATTAACCGAAGCAAAGTGAAGGCGTGTTCAATAGTATATTATAGTATACTAATCAGATTTTGTATTATCTGTATTTTCTTTATTTTTAGTAATTACCAAAGTATTTAACATGATGTACTTATATTTAAATTAATCATTCCCATTAATGTAATGAGAATATTATACATATCAAGGCACTACTCACACTGGGCAAGTATTTACTGATTGTTGATTTACATATTTTTATGTTTTGCGTTTCATGAGATGTTGTATTAAATAGTATAGAACGAACAAATAATGGGACAAACAGGTTGACGGCTCAGATAATATGACGTTTTGAGTTGCGTCCCTTATTCGTAATCTTTACTCTGTAAAACAATGTCTCTCAAGTTACACATGTGGTAAGAGCTACGGTAATTACTTACCATGTTGGGTCGTCTGATCGAGTCTAGTCGGTTCATTTTGAACTTAAAATATACGGCTTTTATGTCACGATACAGAAATAGCGAATAAACCTATGACTCTCGTATTGTTTGAGAGTCACCAGGACATACGATGCTATAGTAAAATCAAATGCCGATTATAAGCTTTTAATTTTACATCCTTTTCAAGAGTTGTAGAGTTCATAAACGATTCATGTAATAGACACGAACATTAAAATATGGCGTTAACAAACAATAACGAGATGCTATATTGTATTTTTTATAAATTAATATAACAATATTGCAACAATAGAATTGAGCTGAAATAGGAACAAAGGGTAAATTGTAAAAGTTTATTGGTAATAAAATTTTTATGTTTAATGAAATAAAATACTATTAATTTAAATATTATAGAATTTAATTAGGGTACATACAAACATTTTGTAATGTTGGAGTATAGTGATCAAACTAATAAGCACTTCTTCTGTGTAGCAAGTGACAATTTGATAGTAAGTAGCTGTTCATCTGCATTAAAATGAGAGGAGTCAATGTAACATTAGCAATGCATCATAACGATTACAAAAATATATTTATCATAAATTATTTCTAATCAATATACGCAATAAATAATCTCATAAAAAAGTATGACAATACTGTAATTGGTCTTCTTTGATGTCTCTAGAACAACGCTGTGCGGGGAGCATGTACAAAATTTTATGGCAATGAAAACATTAAGTGACTCCTCCCACGTTATAACAATAACGATCTACACGATCGACGCCACTCTCGCATAGTTCAAACAGGTTAGAAGATTCCATAACTATTACATATTCTCTATAATAACGAAAACCACACTGATATTTGGAAAGCCAACAAAACAAACATAAGCATCCACTGATAAGTGTTAGCGAAAACAAGGAAGTAAAATCCGGTTAACGTTCGTCACCGGTCCGACCCGTGACGGCCGCGGCGCGTCTGCGACTATATTTACAACGGATACTCACTAACATCGACGGCCGCGAGGCTCGCCCCGAGCGCGAGTGCGACCCATCCGGGATAAATAATAATACGTAGACTACCGTAATACCTAACGAGTAAACATTAAATAGTTTTATCTACCGACGACTGTACACGGCGGCTGTCCCTGGTGGCGCGGGCCGGCGGGCGGGTCCCTACCTGCCCTCGGGCAGCTGCCGCGCCGCGGTGTGCGCGCGCGCCGCCGCCTCCTGCCACCACACAACATTCCCATCAGCCTCGTCTACACTACGTGCTGGATATCACACACATCGGATACACATTTTGTGGGCCATTTGGCCAGTCTTAAGACCTTTCATTCTTAATGTACTTCACTTTCTTACCGCCAACTCAACGCACAGCGGTTGTCAACACAGAATACTATTATGTGGTAGTCTACATTTAAGTAGAAATATGAGTATACTGGTTAGTAAGATATCTATTGTTTTAATATTTCCGATAAAAGTCAGATAAAATTACTACATATTTTTTTTTACACAGAATAAGTTAATGCTTGACAACAATCCCACCTGATGGAAAGTGGCGCTGAAGTCTAAGATGGTGAACGCGCTAACTTATAAGACCCTATTCACTCTGTTCTATATATATATATATATATATATATAAACTGGTTAGATCCTGGTAATACCTCATTGGTCGGTGATTGGAGAGATCATAAGTGCGCATAAAATGCGTCTACCTTACTACGCGGTTGTGGCTTGG
>PDGT01000014.1:5801879-5838818 GCA_003671415.1 Megathymus violae | reverse complement strand
GCGCGCGGCCCAGCGACGCTAGCATCAACCCGCGGAGCAAAGCCGCTCGAGACTCGGCCTCGGCACTGTCTGTGCCTTCCGTCGCCCCTAGAACAGTAAAAGTTAAAAATGTTAAAAGTGGGTTTTTATGCAGTGAACTTTACTGTGGCTAGTAGTACACTCGTACTCGTACACACTAAATAAAAGCAGACCGATGAAGTTACGTCAGACACAACTTAAAAGGGAAAATTTATAGGGCATATAATATTAATTAAATAGTAGACAGTAAACTTATGTAAAATGCATCAGTGGAAGTAGTCGCCAAAAATGATCCTGTAATTTATCTCTTTCCTCTATAGCTCCGTATTCTGATTTTGTTTGTTTATGATATTAAAACGGATGTAAAAAGACATGTGAGTGAGAGCTCCATATAAACAAAAGTAATGTGTTACCAAGGAAGCCGGCCAGGAGGAACTGCGAGTCGGTGAGATCGGGCTGGGGAGGCGGTTGCGCGGCGGGCTGGGGCGCGGGGGGCGGCGCCGTGCTCCCCGCCGCCGCAACTCCAGCCGGACGCCGCGGCAGGCGCTCCAGCTGCTGCCGAGCTGCCTGCACATAAAAAATGCGCTGCTATAGTCGTCTCATTGATAATATACTTCTCGTAAAACTTACACTTGAACGAAACGTAATTTATGTTATCACCGGACGCACACCTCACCATACATAATTGAGTATCAACTAGTGATGCGATTCAAACCCGGTAGAATTCACAAATTACATATTTCCATCACTATTTTAAGTTCATCAGTAATCTACACAAGCGAGTGCATTTACTTTTAACGTTATTGATAAATTTTTACTGTCTGTACCTGAAACATGTGACGTAACGTTTCACATTCATATAGAGAGTAAATGAAATCGGTATCGACTCACGGTGGCCTGCTGCCGCTCGAGTTGTAGCTGCATCTGCAGCTGCTGCAGCTGGCTTGGCGTGCCGGGCTGGCCGGCGCCGCGCCGCACGCCCGACAGCTGCGACAGCAATTCCGCGATCGGGTCGACGACGGCGTCGCGTGACGACGGCGACAGCGACGAGATGCCGCCGCTCGTGCTAGACCAGCGGGGGAAACGCCCAACACGCGGTTACACTTCGTCGACATCATGCTCTAGTTTTTAGATTATCACAACACAAGGAGTATATGACCACTATGAAATTAAAAAATATTTAATATTATTCTACCTCTTTTTTTTACGTTCCTCTATATATCTCCCATGTGTATGGGAAATATAGCAGTTGCGTTAATAATGAACGTTAAGTATATAGTTACGTCTCGTAAAATAAGACATCGAATAGGTCCGCTACTAACCGTGTGAATTCAAGAAAACAATAACCTCTTTGTGCTTTGATTCAGTTTGATTTCAATTGAAACACATCATTCATGATTCAGTGTAAACATATTAACATATATTTATTAAGACATGAAAAGAAAACTTTGTATTTGTTTTTCACCTCTGTTTATCAAGCGATTTTCTTAATTTTTTAGTGTTTGGTAGCCATTATGTAAATAAAAAATTAGAACACGTTACTTAATGATTATGGTCGAATTTCGACCAGCGAGCGATCACTAGTATGTAATAGTTACCTAAATTGCATATTCGTGCGGCGCGCGCGACTAACGCCGCGGCCGGAGGGCGGCATACGCCGCACGCCACCGTGTCGAATGCCGCTGGGCTCATCGTGCGAACGAGTTAAGGAAATTTTGTGTAAAATGATAACTGATCTTTTAAACACCTCTTAACTTCGGCACATGCTGAAGCTCTTGCACAATTATATCTGTAGTTTTTCTGTTTATGCAATAATTGTTAAATAAATAAAGAAATGATTTTTATATCATTAATACATATAATTATACACTGTAATATTAAAATAAATTGATTTATAACTATGTAATCTAATAGATGCAAAAAAGGTATCAGTATGTTTTTTTTTTAATTTCAATTGAAAATTCAATAACTTTTTTGTTTACATTGCGAGAAAAACACGATTTTTTATCTGTTTTTTATCATTTGCGCAAGTAAGTACAGTACAGGTACAGTATCGCGCGTCCGCATACTCCTGACATTATGCATAAATCACAGAGGCCATAAAATTTCGTGCGAACAATGATTCATTTTTAATTTAATGTTGTGTTATTTCGTATTGTTAAAAGAAAAAACTTACAATCTAAGATTAAAAATTAAGACACGAATTTGAATGAAACAAACTGGTCGATAGCCCTACGCTACGGTGCACTGCATGCGGGCAACAGAATAAATAGGTATGTAGACTCACTACATTTTGGAAGACACTTTTTTAACGATAAAATGCTTTACAATATCTGACATAATTATTAATAGCTAGAGAAATTGCGAGCGTCAATTAAATTGCGCCGAAAGACCGAGTCAGTCATTCAGTTGGTATTACCGTGATTAACAAGGAATGTTAACAAGTAAAAATATATGTAATTATTAAACATACCTATTGACCTGTGAGTATAGTGACAGAATGATCTAGATTATTTAAAAGAACAACCGCATAAACCAATGAAATCAAATTATTATATATGCAAAACAATGGAAAATGTATAAAATACTTATTGTAATATGCTGGTGATGACCTAGGCACAAATTGTAATAAAAATAGAGGAAGCCACAAAAGTACCAAGAATTCTAACATGATTACAGTATGTAATATAGCACAAAGTATAACCTCTCATAACAATTTTAGCTAATTTTAATCTATCCCTGCATTCAATGATCCTTCAGGGTGCCATAACATTTAATGGAATATGAAAAATTTTTTTTCTAACTGTACCAATAAAATTTCATGGTCTGCCTGAAATGGAAAAGAGACTGAAGTAACTATTCATTAGACTGTACTTGTATATGGAGTTTTGTATTAAAATCATGATTGAATAATATTAATAATTAAAAATGTAAAGATCTTAAAAAAGGATATTAAAAATGAAATGAGGTCCCTGGGTCCAGTTCGGTGCTCGAGGGTGAGATGACCAGCAAAGTCATCAGTCACAAAGTTTGGTTCTCCACCAGGTAAGGAGGCACATACAGGACACACCACCTAAAATTTTATGAAATTGTGATTACTAAAAAATATATAGTTTAAAAAATACATTTTGAACTTCTAATCTTCTGTGTTGTAGGTTCAATTTTGTGGTATAAGAGTCCTGGAGTCCAAACCAACTGGCTGGTTAAATTTGCCGAACAAAATTATGGCTCTTAGTTCCTTCTGTTGAAGGCTGTTAGGCTCTTTGCCACCAAATGTAACCTTAACAATGAGTATAATATCATACAAGCAATTTTCCTGCTTTTTTAGAATGACGTTATGATAGGGATACCCTAGCATAATACAAATGAAAGGGTGGCAAATGGCCCCTCTGTTTGTTTGCTGGTTGTTTTTACTATGAAATAAGTACAACACAAAAAAGGGAAAAATCTATGAATTTCTGTTTCATGAAGCATGTAGGTGTTCTTTGAAACTGAAGTAATTGGCACTGGAGCTGTAAAACATTGTAGACTCAATATTTTATGGATTCATCTTAATACTATGCACTAAAACACCTTTAATCTATACATTACTTCAGAACTTACAGCAAGTGTAGTGTCAGCATGCTCTGCAGTTACATGCTCCATCAAAGCAGTATCTGAAAGCCCCATGCGGTTGCAAAATGGACATGTGAAAGCTTGCGGTTGCTCCAAAGCTAGAGTCTCTCCTCCATAATACAGATCTAAAACCATAAATATAAATAAATACAAAGATATTATGTAAAATCTTTACACAAAACAGAAAAATTTACTGGCAAAAATATAATGCTATCAGTATTTCTTATATTCCTTTTTCTTTCCTTATTCATAATATGTGATAAGCAGTTTTTGTGACGTCACTAGGAAATTAAATTCATTTCACTATTTCGCTTCCAAGTTTAAAAATAAAATATAGTGTAGTTAATAGATCTGGTATGTCTTCTAATGGCTCTAGTTGAAGTTTCTTTACATAATAACTTTATTATGATATTGAATTGTAATGTAGCTTATATATATTGATACTGATATAAATTTCAATTCCTACAAGTCGATTCAAAATATATTATTTTGTCAATGTTAATTTTGAATCATTGTGTCCTATTACTGACGCAACAAAACAGTAATGGTACTACCTAAGTTTCAAATGTAGGCCACCTGACTGGATTGAGGTGAAACACAAAAAGCTCACCAAAGTCACTCCTAGAAAGAATACATTGCATGGGATGCTCTGTTGTATGTTGGTTCGTGGTGGCGCCGGACTCGTAGCAAGCAGCGCACAAGTCGTAGTCGATGCATATCAAACATTTGTATCGTCGTCCTCTGAAGTTATTTTTCAAACAAGAATCACAGCTGATTCCTGAAATTTTGTCAATATTAGTATTTATTTGTTAAAAATATGCGCAAATAAAGTGAAAAATCAAAATAAAACCAGTGAAAAACGCATCTTTTTTGCTGTTTGTTAGTGAGTACGACAAGAAATGTACAATGACAAAAGCATCGTACAAATTTTGATTATCATTACCCACCTTCATGGCGATTCATTTTCACCAGAAAACGTCGCCAAAACGAACACTTCTTGGCACCAGATTTGGTGCTACTATTTCAGTTATTTTTATTTCTAATCTAAAACAAGTAGCACGACATATAATAGACTAAAATACAAGATTTTAACAAAAATTTCCAAGCAAACCTAACCCAACCAGGCCATAATGACGTCACATAATGAATCTGTGTTGCCCACCTTCGAAACACAGAGTAGTAATAAATAGAGGTGAAGCGTATTTATATATATATTTTTTAATAGTTAGTCTTTAGCATAGATTATAAATATTTTCTCTACGTAATACCTACTCTATGAGTTCTCGATAATATTGATTTTGACATATGACAAAACAGATTCTTGTTTTATATAGTTTTACCAAAGGGTAGTACGGTATCTTTAATTATCTGTGCTTGTAACGGTTAGTTAACTATATAGGTAGTAACTACATAAACAATATTCCAGTGATATTGAATAGAATCGAAAAACATTTTTTGTAATAATTCAACTAGTTAAAATGTCTGATTCGACTGTTGTCGATGTATCTAAAATGAAAGTAGTAGATCTCCGAAAAGAACTTAAATCACGTGGATTGTCATATGCTGGAGACAAAGCAGAGCTTGTGGCTAGGTTACAAGCGGCGCTATCTCAGGATGATCACGGTGATATTACCTTGGATTCGGATGAAATAGATTCTGATGGAGTTCTCGACTATGAAGATGAAAAAAGTCAAACCGATATTCTAGATGACACAGGTGCGGACACACTTGAGGAACTAACGCTTGCCGGACAATCTCCAGAAAAGCAAGCAAATGGACAGCCGAAACAGCAGAAAACCCTCAAAAGGAAATTAGCTCAAGATAATAAGGAGAAGAGCACTGAAAAACAAGAAACAAAAGACCTTGCAGCTAAGAAAATTGTACTGAATAGAAACATTTCTGTGTCTTCGACGAACACAAAATCACAAGGAAGTACAGAAGATGCTCCTAAAGAAGACTTGACTGGAATTAGCAATAAAGTCAAAATAACTGCAGATTTAGATCCTAAAACAAGATTAGAGATGCGTGCCAAGCGCTTTGGTCTACCTGTCAAAATATCTGATGCTGAAAGGAAAGAGGCTAGGAAGCAGAGATTTGGTCAGATTGCTACTAGTGGTACTTGCATTACTACACCTGCTAGTTCTGGTACATTAGCTAACAACTTCGAAAAATTGAAGAAGAGGGCTGAAAGATTTGGACAATCTGTTTCTGCTATTATGACTGACATTGAAAACAAGGAGAAATTAGAAAAACGTAAGGCCAAATTTGCAACAGTGAAGTAACCTGTTAATAGAAATTTTAAATGTGTCATGATGTGCAAACTTTCAGCTATTATTAGCCAACTAGTTGATATAGGTTAAGTATGTTTCCACATAAAAAATTGATTGTAAAATACTTCAGATCATAAAATTCATTTGGTTTAGATTATATTGCATACTTTGTTAGCTCTTTGTAAATATAACCTATTAAATAGTTATGTATAGAATGAAATAGACATAATTATCTATGATAATGTAATTTTTCTCACAATTTGTGTTGATATTAAAAATATAATAATAAATCCAAATAATAGATACCTGATTCCATAAGAGTGAACATTTTGTCATACTGCACTACTGTTTCATGTTAAGTATTTGTTATACCGAATTGATAATGTACTATGAATAGTAGGAATAATAATAATACCTATAACTTCACATAATACATTTTCCAATTTTAATAATAACCAAGAACTAGATAGGTTTTATAAAATTGAAATGTAACGTCATTTATTACATACTGTAGCCTGGTACAACTTCTTACAAATTAAACAATAATATTATATAAATGATCACAACAATAATATTATATGATGATGATGCCTTTGTCCGTCCACAATATGGATCTTTCAAATAGTTAAGGGATTTCTCAAATAGGTGCTAGGGTTCTGCAGATTACCTTTGGCATACACACAAACGAAATTCACTCTTTATAATATCAGTATACTTTAACACTTTTGTTATGTGGTTGAAACTTTCCAAAAAAAAGAACAATAAGGTAGAGATTGTCCTTAATGAGGATTTAAAATCTATATGAAGAAATAAATAATAGTAAAGTAAAATATAAGAAATAATAGAACACACTCGGGAACACTGTTCTGGTGAAATTGCATTAAAATTTTCATGAAGGAGATGTAGTTTTTGACATTACAACTGGAACCTTTTTAATATGAAGAAATAATATTAGAACGAAAATGTTAGGACCATAACTATAATAAGGAATATTCAAACACTGACAATTTACTGAGTAAAATCTTTGCATAGTGAAATTGAAGTGTATGTGTTGGGGGAAAAATATAAATTTGTGGCATTGTGTGTGTAGTGGTCTATCAACAAAATACATAGGCATAATAATATATAATCAATATTTAAAAAAGGTTAGGCATGTAAACATCAAACATTTTGAAAAATATTAACTAAAAACAGTTAATTTCATATTTATCATGAAATATTTATATCATCATCTTTTAGCTCACATAATTTTTATGGAAAAACAATCCAAGGCTGGTTGAGAACATGTAATTTTATTTGTTATCTACACAACACTACATTTTATAAAAGTTAAATTGTGGTTGTGAAGCAAAATTAAAAAGCTACATTAACTGGAGTACGAGAAATAATTGCACTGTACTCTTTTGTATACTTGTAGATTATATCTATTTGATATTAAAATTAACAGTATATATTTAATGCATCTCATTTAAATTCCACTGGTTCTGTATAGTACACTATGTATCTAGATTGTTATTTTTACATTTTTATGCACATTTGCAATATTATATTATTTAAGTTAAATAACAACTTAGGTTCTAACAGTACCAAAGTTGGAAATGTTGAGAAAATATTAGTCTCTTCCAATAATACCCATTACATGAAACCTTATTGTCAATAAAAAATAAAAATATTTTGAATTTGAATAACACATTATACATTTTTTAATTCTATAGTTATAGAACTTAAATAATGGTATGCCATATACAGATAGGATTAGTAATTAATTATATAAAATCAACTTTTGAAATTACTGTGGTAATGCAATGTAGAATAAAAAAGTGGTGTCATTTACTGTTTATATATCACACTGACCTCTTTTTATTGATAATAAAGGTTTTAGACTGATTTATTTATGGCTTATATGTATGCTTCTACATATATTATATTATAGTGTAAGGGCTTTCCCAACAATCCCAATATGATCCACATATTTTTGCTCCCCATCCATAATCAGCCCTAGATTACGCGCAGAACTAGCATGTGGTATAGCTGTTTGATTTAACATAATCTTTATATCAGAGTCTATAACATTCTTTATGTCCTCTTGTTCCAAGTACCATCATTACAGACTTGTTAGGATTGAGGATCAGGGATTTTGCCTGTGACCAGTTATTGAGGTCGTCGTTTATCTTCTGTATGCTTTCCTGCATATCTTTATTGTTGAATGAATGATAAATTTGCGTGTCATCTGCATATAGATGATATCTGCAGTGTTTGATATAGTTTGGTAAATCTGCTGTGAATATCGAAAATAGAGTTGGACTTAACAGAGAACCTTGTGGTACACCTCGTTGAGTAGATCGAACAGAAATTTATTTTTTTGTACCGTCTTTACCGTCCGTAACAACTATTTGCTGTCGGTTTGTTAAGAATGTCCGGAACCATTGACAGGTATTCTGTGAAAAGCCATTACGTTTTAACTTGTCCAACAATATTTCAGGATGAAGACATTCAAAAGCTCGTGAATACTCTAAAAGTACCATTATTGTGCTTAGTCCCATATCTGAAGCCTCAGTGACGTCATCATTGATGTGCAGAAGTGCAGTTTCCGTGCCATGGCCTCGGCGGAACCCTGACTGAAATTTCGGAATGATGTCATTTTTTCTCAGATAAATCAGTACTTGGTTTAACACGGCTCTTTCTAGAACTTATGAGAGAACTGGTAGGATTGAAATTGGACGCAAATCATTTAGCTGTGTAACCGGATCCTTTTTAGGGATGGGCTTTACCAGTGCTGTATTCCAGCAAGATGGGAACATCTTAGTTTCTATAGATTTATTAACTGTTTTTGTGATTATAGGAAGTGTGACGTCTAATGTTAACTTGACCATTTCGACATTGATGGCATCGTGTCCAGCTGGCTTTGTTTTGATGGTGTTTATAATTTTCAGAACTTCCGTTTCTGTCCTTGGTTTTAATTCTAATAAGTCTTTCTGTACATTTTCATTGGAATTGGGAATAAGTAGTTGCGATTCATCGGTCTTGGGTAAATCTAGGAAAAAATCATAAATTTTATTTGGGTCATCTAAAAAGTCAGGAATCGATTTTTTTTGTCCGCTGTCCGATTCTACAGATTTTTTAATATTTTCCCATAATAAGGTAGGATTTTTCAGGTTGCTACTTATAAAGAAATTGTAATATGCAGTTCGTTCCCGTTCAATGGTTACGTTTACATAATTTTTTAACTTTCGGTAGTAGTCTTTAGAGCTGTCTTTTTTATCCGCTTGTGCTTTTGCTAACGCTTCTCTCTTAGACTCATCATAAATTTTACTAAGTCTATAATCAATGGCTTAGGCTTACCTCTACAGGTTGTTTTATGTATTGGTGCGTGCAAATCAAACAATTTAATAATAAATTCATTAAATAATTTTATCATTTCATCTACATTATCCAAGTTAAATATAATATCCCACGGGGTATAATATAGATCCTCTTTAAATAAGTTTAAGTTTATATTACTAAGAGTTCTTTGATATTTTATACTCTTACAGAATTTAGGTTTCTTAATATTAACGTCAGCTAATACCAGAGCATGATCACTAGCAGCGGTTGTGGATTACTTGGATATTAGTGCATTTCAACGGACTGTCAGTCATAATGAGGTCTATTATTGTATTTGAGTTATCGGTTACTGTAGTCGGTTCATTAACCATTTGCTCCAAGCTGCGTTGACGACAAAACTACAATATTTCTTTAGCCTTAGAAGAATCTGTTTGGGCCAAGTCAATGTTGAAATTGCCTAGGACGAAGATTGGGTCAGAACGAGCCATTGAGCTAACTGATTCACTTAAGGCATTCAGGGTCTCTGAGACACTAATAGTATCAGGTCTGTACGCAGTACCAACAGCAATTTTGATGCCTGAGAGGTGAACTTCAATCCACATTTGTTCTAGTTTAGATGGTGGGTTATTTTTGTATTTATTCCTTCTCTTATATAAAAACCGACTCCACCACCTATTTTTACCATCCCTAGATCTATGTAAAAATTTATAATTCGGTATGTGTGGTGCAAGTAACTCTTCTTTCTTTAACCAGGTTTCATTAACAGCCAATATATCAAGTAAGTGGTTTGAGATACTTACGAATAGTTCATCTTTCTCTGTCTTTAGTGATCTGGCGTTAAGTAGCGTTTCAAACATTTTTTTCTTGTATTACCCATTATAGACATGAAGTATATATATTTTATTAATGGATGTTAAATATTGTGATTTAATTATAAGGTTTGAATCATGTGTTTTGAATTGTGTATTTATTTTTATTTTTGTGTTTATGTGTAGTAGTGAGCAATGTATTAGTGTGTATTTATGTGTAGTGAATGTTTTATACATATAATAACATTTTAGAGACAACTTGATCTGACTACAAGTCATTTTTACATTAGAGCTAAAAATAAGAGTAACATGAATATAATGTAAAGGATCAAACTTCAGCTTTCCTAAAAATATTTATCAGCTCCGTTTCATTGCGTATGCGGTGTCGGGGTTTACCATGTTCTTGTCGTGCGAAGATCTTACCCTGCCGCGTCCATATATATTTGAAACTCATGTCGCGATCCAATGCGCGCGCTTTCTGATAAATGAGGCGACTTATTGAAATGAATTATATACATACATAATTATATCCATTATATTATAAATATATATATATAAATTTATCCGTTTGAATTTTAACAGATGACGAACAAGTGACTTATTGATGACGATCCAGTAAATAAGCACGTAACCTTTTCTTAAATGTTAACTTACTAGCGTGTCTTCTAATGTATTCGGGAAGAGAGTTCCAGGTGCGGGCGGCCTGAACAGAGAAGGAATTTGATATGAATCCAGACCGGTGCAGCGGAATAGAAAGAAGGTAAAACTCACTAGAGCGAAGCTGCCGGTCATGGAACGAACACAAATATTGGAAAATGGATTTCAAATAATCCGGTGAAAGGAGATCAAAGAGAATCGAGAACAATGAACAAAGCATCCGAAATCGCCGTCGCTCGCGGATAGCTAGCCATTGAAGCTTAGAACGATAAGAGATATGGTCATATTTACGTAAGCAGAAAACAAAGCGAACGGCATTGTTAATGAGACGATCCAGCTTATTTAAAAGAGCCTCACTCATATCCATGTATCACACATCACTATAATCGATTATCGGAAAAATGAGCGCCTGCACCAAGTAAGTCTTAGTGTCAGTAGGGAGGAAGTGTCTAAGCCGATTCAGGGTAGTCAATGAGACGGTCGCACTGCGGCAAACTTCGGTTACCTGTTTATCCCAATTAAGATTTCTGTCAATAAATAAACCAAGATCTTTGACGCTCGTGCAGTAGTTAATGGTGTAATCTTAAAACTTGACATTATCCTTTGGGAAGCAGCTTTGAAATGTTTTCTTCAACAACCAATCTCCTGCTTCCATCTTGGCCATCGTAATATGATGGTGACATCTTTGGTGTACCAAATGTGCATGAACAGCAGTGATCACACCACTGATTGTTTAACATTTTTGTATATTTAAAAGAAATGTTTTTTCTACATATGCTATACTGTGATAAAGCATATTGATTGTAACTAAAAGTATAGCTATCATGCACATCTTGTCTATCCAGTTGATGTTTTTTTCATATTCAATTAAGTTACAGGAATTGAAAAAATAAAAAATCTTAGTTTGAAGATCATTTATGTAACAACCTGTAAGATCAGTTACAGAATGGAAGTTCTTTAAAATCTTCAGGAGATGCTTCTATTTCTGGGAGAATATGTATAGTGCTTTCTATGTTTCGTTCACTTTGCAAATCTTGTGGTATGTGCAAGCTATATTCCATATATGATTCCTTGTGTAATGCTGCCCATCTCACTGCAATATCCTTGTGTAAACATTTCCTAAATGCCATACAGTGCATGTGTTTTAGTTTTTCATATTTTATGCGAACCAAACCTATTTGAGCTAAAGTATACCGCCAACATTTCATTAATTTGCAGTTTGCACCCACATGCTTCGAGTCTGGAGTGTTTATCAACAGCAATCCACCAGGTTTCAATATGCTGTAAGCTTTTTCACATGCATTAATCCTCAGTTCTGATGTTGGCATATATTCAAGAACAAAACAAAAAGCAACAATTTCAAAACTATTTATTTGTATTTGTTTAAGTTTATTATCTTCTATAATGAGCTCAGGTCCTACTGGAATATCTAGAAAATCACACTGCAATACAGCATTATTTGCAGGATATAGATCAATTGCCAACACATCCAAAAAGTCATATACTTGAAATGGATTGTAACAGCTGCCCACATCAATAAGTTTAAATGGTTGAGAAAAACATTCATCCGCGTCTATTACAATATTGATTTTGTATCCTATAACAATTTCTTTCTCTCTAATCTTTATATAGGACTTCTTAATAAAATAATCAATACACATATCAGCACACCATTTGATTCGAGATGTAGCTAGGCACGTCTCATTAGAACATTTTTCTTCCCAATACTTAGTTGCTAGTGTTTCCATAGATCGAGCATACTCTATTAAAACTTGCGTATTTTGACAATGTTTACGCCATGCTTCGTTAGCACCCATTACAGTAGATGATTTTCGTAAAGAAGAGTGCACTTCCTTTAAAAAATTAGCTAATTGTTGCTGTTCATCACTAGTCATCGTGATCACTGCTTAAGGTTATAATTATTAACAGAAATGCTATAAGGTTTTTATGTTAATTTATATTATTAATCAAGGACACGCTTATCTTATCAATGGAACAGAATAAATATCTAATTTACACTTTATAGAATAAACAAGTGTCATGTCAATAACACAGACTATTTAGAGTTTAAAAATACCGATTTTTAGCTAAGGTAAGATCGTTGATCCGCTTTGGTAAACACATTCATTGAATTCAATCGAGTTACAATTTGATGACATTCGAGAGTGTGACAAATCAATATCAGATCATGTAATGTTTTTAATTCCACGTCGCACTACGCACTCATAACATAAAGACGTTACAAAACTAGCCCACGTGATATTTCACACTGGGGTAAATATGCACAGCTTCATATTAAATGTACCGTTACTAAACCAATAAAAATAAAATAATAAACATTTACACACTCACACCCCCGCATTAGGATTCCCTTTGTTGCGGGTGGCATGGACATATACAATTATCACATCACAAACACCCATGACCCGAGAACAAACATTTATCTGTCACATAAATATCTGCCCCGGCGGGGAATCGAACCCGGGACCTCACGCTCGGCAGGCAGGGTCACTACCAACTGAGCTACGGGGGTGTTGGTATGTCATGATATGCGTATGCAAATACTTGTATTTCTACCCTAATAAGTGTTCTGTGGTACTACTGGTCTATGGTTTTCATTGAAGGCCGGTCGAGTATGGATATAAACATAAAATAGTTTATTATTGTTACATTTTCAATTATATTTGTTTTGTTTACTATCATGAATACGGTTTTATCTTTCGAACGTTGGGATGAAGATGTAGCTATAGAAAATTATATCAAGGAGTACGACAAAACCGTAATGCCTGTGCCTGATATAGAGTTCGAACCATATATCCTTTTGAATAAAGTAAATCCCTCTAAATAAACCTGAACTTAATCGGAAAACCATGTTAAGACTTTGTTAGGTTTTATTAGATAAATACTCCACATATCAATATCTCTTTACAGGTTCGCAAACATTACATGGAATACATAATAAAACTACTGTCTGTAAATTACGAGCGTAATGTGAGGATACCAAATAAAAAACTATATAGGTTACCCAGTGCTATCTGGAGATGTGCCAAGGGTATAGAAATGTCAGCTGCACAAACTTCTATGGTGCTTCAAATTTATAGAAGAAACATACTTTCTGTGGTACATAAATATACTGAGTATATTTTTTAATTATTAAAATTGAAATTTTCAAAATCATCACAAAATTGAACTCTTTAATTGCAAGAGATAAAAAAAATTCAATTATACATAGCAAAAAACCTAACAATTCTTCATCCTTTTTTATCACTTTCAATTACAGGTAGAAGAATTAAAAAATGACACTGAGGCAGGAATAATGAACAAGAAATTGTATGACTGTTTGTATAAACGACCAGAAAATGAAAAAAGAACTCAAACCACACTACAAAATTCAAGTGAATGTAACTGCCAATGCTCTTGTAACCAAAGAAAGAAAATTAGGAAATCATCAGATTCACCGAGCATTGATCCTACCATTGGGAATGAAAAGTCCAATGTAAAAAATTATATGGTTAAAAATGAGTATTTAACGAGTCAACAATTACAAGTACCTGCTGATCAAGTATTGGAAACACAAAATGAGCTAGATATAGATAACAAGGGATCTATCTTCCCTGCTAAATCTATAGAAGGAATCTCTGAAACACAAAATTCAGATGAGTTGGTCAGGCAGTTGGAAAAACTATTTGAAGGCGATGGAAATGATGATGATATATTTGAAAGTGTCTTGTGTGATGACATTCAAGATGAAAACTCAATAAATTTCAACAGTGGTATGCAAGTTGTTGACAAGCAAAATCCTGTAGTTGAAGCACATTCGGCACAGATCAAGTCTTTGGATGAACGATTGGTGTCATTAGCTGGTCTCATTATAAACAATACTGATAAGAATATACCACAAAAATCAGAAACACCTCTTGAACGACCAAAAAAAATTATTACGAGTAAATGGTTATGTGAAGAATACTTCTTAAAAATGAAACTATTGGAAACCCTTGATCAAATAAGAGATTTCAACAGAAGCAGGCTAAAAGAGGTATATACTTATCTAGGTTGTATTCCTTAAGATTATGATATAACTATGCTACAGTTTACCTAAAGAAAGTCCATCATATTTCTATTAAGTGTAATATATACAATATATGATCAAATATATGTTTCGTTATCCCTTAGTTTTTTGTTCAATTTGTTGATTGGTGGGACATAATGTAATAAACATTAAAATAAAAGCTATTGTAAACATTTATAGATTTCATAGCTATAATAAAAGTTCAAAGCATAATTAAATAGAAATACAAAACTGCAAATTACAAGGCTAGGATCATAATAGAAGGATGGTTTGAAAATTGCAAAGAACGTTAAAGGCAAATAGATAAATTACTTTCTAAGTTATTTTTTTTTTATTTTATTGTTAAATTATATTTTAATCACTGCAATTCGGAAGTGTAAACAGTTTTAGTAATTTTTTGTGAACAATAAAATTAGTTTTTGCCATTTTATCGATTTCCAATCCACTGCAGACCTCCAATGTCTCCATGTAACTGAGGCATAGAATGTATATTACTCTTCTCTAGGGAGGACTATGGCAAGCCATTGATGATTGATTATTAAAATTGTTTTGCAGATAAAACTATTATTTGTGGACTTATTTGGTGATGAAGGTGAGGAGGAAGATCTAATGTCACCATTGAATGAGACACCAGAGTTTATATTAAGCTGTAAGGAACGTATAGCCCCTTGGGTTGTGAAAATGTTAACACCATACTATATTAAGGGACGCATAAAAGGAAAAGCATTATTTAAAGCAGTTGCCAAACATCTGATACGACTTATTTATCAATGTAGTCAATATCCAGGTATGTACTGGTTATTTCGGTAAATATACTACATATAATACATGCATATATACCAGATATAATTATAGGTTTACAATTTGAGTATCCTTGAATCTTGACATAGAAATTGTTAATGAAATAACAGTTGATATCAGTCTAAATAATTCAAGGGTATAAAGGAAAAAATTAAACAAAATGGAAAGTAAAAATGGCCCAGCATAATCATTCTGCCATCTGTTAATCAATGATTATGGTTACTACACACATGTTCACATATACAGGCGTATCTATTAAGTGCAGTATGTATGTATGTGTAACATAATAATAAAAAAGTTAATAACAGTAACATTAAACAACTTCAAACATATTAGGAACCAAAAACACCACAAGTTCATATTTTAATTATTTTGTCCCTGTCCTAGTTATACTAGAAACAGTAGTTTATTGTAAGTATTTATCAATTCTTTTTGTTTTTTTTTTACAGAGGAATATGAGGTGCATAGTTTTGTGTCTGATTTCCTTAAAAGCCACAAGGTGATTAGATGTGAAGCTGATTTTAAGGAATTTAGAATTATGAATATTTAACTTTGTAAATAATAATATAGGTACTTTTTAGAAATGTTATTGATTCACATTTCAAGATGTTTACAAATCAGTGTATATTTTCTATAACAACAGATTGAAAACATATTCTTAAAAGTTAAAGTTAAATATGCACTTAAATGACAGACAGTATTATATTTTATTTACCAACTTGGATAGTTATCTTATCAGGGTGTGTCGTTGTCAGTAAATGATAGGTAGTCAAAAAATAATTTAACAAAAAATATTATTTGAATTTTCATAGCATGATTATCAGATCTATTTAAAAAGTACTAGGAAACAAAATTAAAGATTTATTGACAGTTCGAACAAATTCATATTTAGAGGTTGAGGTATTCAAAATATGTAATAAAGTATCTCATTAATACTGCAAATCTACAATAATTAAAAGTAAGTTAAACTTTACTGAAATATTACATCACTATCACTTCTATCCACAAACTAGAGACATTTGTAATTGTATTTCTCATGTTAGAAATATGCATGTTTGATTATTTTCTTTTTTACTGATTATTTGTGAATATAATTCTGTTCATAAAAATTTCCATCATAGAAAAATCAAAATTTATTTTGCATATTTTTTTTTTAAATTGCTAGTGTTTGTGCCTTTTAAACACTGCCATTATGGCACTCTTCATGGTGACTTCAGCGTCCCTGTCAAGTTTAGTTTTCTGTTTATATGTACAAATAGTTCAAATTGTGATGATATTGTTCATGACCATTGTTATTAAAATATATTACAAAGTGGTAATTGTTTTATTTAAAAAAAATATTTAATGTTTACATTTCTTAGGATTAGGAAAGTTTTCAATAGTGTCACTTCTCTTCGTTCTTGTTACAAACCATGATGTTAAAGGTTTTTGTAATGTCTTATTTTTAGAATCAAGAAGTATTTCCTTATTACAATCTTCACTTTTATTCCTTGAGTTATTAACTAATGTGGATACCATGTGCCAGGATAAAATTTTTACAGGGCTCAGATATTCCAAAGCCATGTTTGGTTGAACACTGTCCACATCTAGCCATGCCTGAAATATAATATATTTTATTGAATGATTGTAATTTTTAAAGTCTTGTGCAATTGAGTGAATGCTTAAAAGATATGAGATAAGAAGAATGGTAATTTTTATTTCATCATACATCATTATTTTATACTTGATGTCCCTATAGCCCTGTTGGTATTGAGTCTGCCCATGTAATGAAATAAGTTGTCCCTTATTTGATTTCCAGCTAGGGCAGACATTTAAGTGGCAGATAAAACGTTTTTGCTCTGGGTCATGCCACTCACAATACAGAAATTCCTAGTGCATGGGTTTCAGATGTGAATATTTATATATCATACCTCAATTTGATTTTCTGATTGAAGAATTGCCGGCATTCTATGGTGTAACCAGCTAAGTGTGTCATTGGATTCCATTGTAATAACAGAATATGAATAAATGATGGTCTTATTTTGTTGCCAGATATTATAGAGACCTGCAATGTACAGCAGTTTTACACCTTTCCAACCATCAGATTCACTGTATTCATTGTTCCATGAATGAGGTTCATCAATCTGAAAATAAATAAGATTTTCGTTGTAACAAAGTAAAAATGAAATTTCTATTAACTATGGGTAATTTTTTTTACAGGAATAAATAGGTATTCATGAGATCATTGATGTTTAACAGAGTTTAAGGTGGTATCATAGACTTTTAATATTAATGTTTTGTATTGAATCCTTTGATAAATATTTTCTGTTAGACTTACTAAGATATAATGTTACGAGTAATCAACTGGTTGTTACCTTAATATTTTCATCTTGACTCGTATAAATATAATATGGTTGTTTGGCTTTACTTTTAATTGTAGTCTGCCACTCATAAAACCCTTCAACAACAATTACACATCTACCTCCATTGGTTAATATTGGATTGTACAATTTAGACGACCTTAAATTTTCTAGGCGGCAATTGTTTGTAGACAAATGATGTGTCCTGTAATCCTATTGAATTACCCAATTAGTAAATAAGTAAATGATTCTACATAACAATGTAAATATATCGCACCTTTAGAATGAAAGTGACTTAACTCAAAATTCCTGAAATTCCAGATTTTACTATAAATTTATTTAAAAAAGTCTACTCTAAAACCCCATAGTGAAAAAGAGCCCGAATTATGAGCGAGAATGGAAAAAGGGAAAACCTCATACATCAGTCTCTTATATTTACTCAAGACCATACAAATTTGAAAACTTTCTTCGTCATTTCCCATAAATTGCAATTTTTGAGTTATGTCCCTTTCATTCTAAGGGTGTGAATTATGATTTATTGAACCTTATGCCATGGTGGTACTATTCCCCACATCATTGGTTTTAACACTCTGTCAGTTTGTGCTGCATTTCTGAATTTAGTAGCAGAAATTAAAACAGGAGTAACGTCTGTTGGTGCAATGTTGTATGATGGCATGTATTTTTTTCCATCGTTATATTCATCCAACCAATCTGGTTTAATGTAATTTTTGCAATGTTTCGGCTTATAAGCACAAGCACAACGAAGTTCCTCAACATTAAGTGATCTAAAAATTTGAAGCAATATTTCATTTCAATAAAATTCAACTTCATAAAATATTGAATGTTAAAAATTATAAAAACATGTATATACATACAACCCTGTACGTCCACACATTATTTTTACTTACTGCAATGAATTTAAATCATTTAACAAAAAAAATTTGGGGAGGATTAAGTTATGGTACTTTTGACTATCATACGGTACGGAACCTACGTTACTCTATGGGACCTACAGGATGTCTAAGATCACAGTACAAATGTACTCTGTGTCTATCATAGAATAGATTATGCTATATTATATTTGTCTATATCCTTCCGTCCCTTTACTTATTCCATTACTTTTTTTTCTCTTAATATGACTTTGGCGTAAGTACACTCAGCCAAGTAAAGTACGGGAACCAAGATGATACAAATCAATATTTACATTATTATTATACCTAGTTAATAATCTTATATGCAAAATAGGTAATTTAACTTATAAAAATAATCATTCCGTTCCATTCGCTGATAATACTTTCCTTTTCATTTAGAACTCAGTTCCCAGTTTTTCCTAAATAAATCGTATAAATAAACTTTAGCAAAGTAAGCTGTGTTCAGATTTTTTTTATGTATATGGGAAGATGTTACTACAGTCCAGTTCCTCATTTGCTTATCGGTCCGCTATTTCATTACTCTATTAATTTTTATTTATTGTAAAATATATAATGTTTTCATTTAACATAGCTTTGAAAGAATGGTGCGGAATTTTTTTTTATGTTAATAACCAACATTCGTTGAAATCACAGTAAGATTCGTGCCGCTTATCTATTATCGCAACACTGAAGGCATCGCCGACATGTTACCGGTTAAGAAAGAAGCGAGAAATCTGTTTATTGCTGGTCCTTTGCAGTGCAAACGAGTTTTGTATTTGATTATATCTGGAGAGTGTCAATTAGTCAGATCCATAAGGATCCTACCAATATGTATTGCTGCAGTTAAAATAAAGGATTGAATGCAGTCTAGCGACCTCTAACAGCAGGAACTGGCCGCCTTTGTTTCGTTTGTCATTTAGTAGGGTCCACAAGCAAGGGAGGTTGGTTGAGATACAAAAATCGATGAAACCTCCTACAGCCCAAAATACCTTGAGTACTATTATCTTATGTAATTACTAAACTAGTGGCTATTTTCGTAGCACATATTAACAGAAGTTTATTACATACTACGTGGTAATAATAAAGTATAAAATATAAAGATTTACATCAAAAGCCGTTCAAACTTTCTATAGTATCAACTAGCTGACCCGGCAAACGTTGTTGTGCGAAATAAATTATTAATTACATATATCAATAATTATAATAATTTTACTAAAAAACAATATCAATCCTTTAATGCAATAGTTTACAATATTTTTTGTTATCCCATCTTTAGCTAACACAAACAAACTGGATGGTTTTCCCACTCGAGAGCATGGTATGATATGAATTAATGAGAAATTTATTTGAAGGTTACACTGAAATAGTAAAATGATAATTGTAAACGTCACAACGACTGATGCACAAACAAAAATAATAATGACCGAAAACTGAAGGTAGTGAAAAAAGAGATCTCATCTCTACTCTGTGCTGTTTACTGACTCAGAAGTGACACCGGTAGACGTCTGGTGGGGATAAATGATCAAGTGAAAATTAATCAGTTATCGACCTGGGTTGAAAATTATTGAGTTACTAATATCGCTATTAAAATATAGGAGTTGATGGTAGAAGGGTGAAAATTTAGGGTTGTATGTATTTTTATTGCTACATCATATAAAAATAAATATAAAAGAAAGTGCAAAAAATAAAATTAAAAAATTTGGGGTGGTCCACCCTTATCACTTAGGGGTATAAAAAATAGATAACAACCTATTCTCAGGCCTACTGAATATACATATAAAATTTCATCAAAATTGATCAAATCGTTTCGGAGGAGTATGGTAACTAAAACTGTGACACAAGTATTTTATGTATTACATTAAGTCAGTTTGTCAATGACGTTGGTCTAAAAAATTTATGTTATTTTTAGCGTTGTCAATCGCAGGTAAAATCCCCGATTTGCGGGAAATTGAGGGTTATCTCGGGGAGAGCACCGGGAATGACATAAATCGGAAAATTTCGGAGAATCTATACCAATTTTTTCGATAGGCTAAAACTATTTCATATCGGATAATGCTTACATCTAAATAATCACGTTCGGGCTTGGTAGGTACAGCTCGACACTACTAATATCATGTTGAATGGCAACACCACTGAAATGCCTGCTCAATTGTCATTTGAACACGATTTAGTATTTTCTATACCGTCATTAATTCATTATTATGTTTATCGATTTTTTCAATTAGCACGTACGGTTGAAATTTTTAATAAAATTATAGAGAAGTTGTTGAAACGTGCAACTATTGTTAAACAAGTAATATAAAAAAAAACAAAGAAAAATTTCATGTCAGTTATGTTTTATTAGATAATTACATTTTATAACAATCTATATGAAAAGTGTTTTTATTGCAAGGAATTTCGGGGAATTGCACTGTTTTGACGCGGGGAATTAATAAATTTTTATTGGCAGCACTGGCCATTTTGTATGTCGATATTGTTTCAAGGAAAAAACAATTGTGTTCATGGTTAAGTTTATGTATATTATGTATATTTTTTCGATTTCATATCATAGCACTAAAATGGAGATTGTTTAGTGTGAATATTCTAAAAGTGTTGTCGGAATAACCACCATGTGGAAATATGTAACACGTCGTATCAAAGACTCGTTTGAAAGAAGTGTAAATCATTTTGATAAAAGAAGTTCAACTGGTGTTGTTAATTCGCCTAAAGCTTTCTCAGACGATAAAGACAAGCGCACAGTTCCATCTTGCGGCTGGTTCAACTCGCGCAAGTGTTGGACTTCATTAAATGACGATAATAATGCAAAAAGTAAACGATTTAATTTCGAACATTTGAATCGCACTTGGATTGGTGCCATAACATGGGTAAGATAACCAGTTTATTTTTAGCATACCTCTAGTGGAGCCTAAATATTAATCATTATAATGTAATCCAATCAAATATACATACAAATTACGGCTAAACTGTATTTTATATAGTGCCAAATTCATGGATACTGTGGCGAAGTTCCTAATTTTGAGGTGCAGAAGATTGGGGATTAAGAGTTTTCGTTTCATATCATCATTGTCGCATTGTGGGGCTTATGTCTCCTCTCACAATAATATGGGTTTAGGTCCTAGTAAGCTATATTGGTTGAATACAAATTGGCAGACTTCATACACATTTTATGTATGCAAGTTTCCCCACTATGTTTTCCTTCACTGAAGCAAGAGGCAATTCATTTGTAGTATGAATATAATACATCATTTGATAACATAGATGTGTCTGGAGGATCCAAAATTGAATCTTCAATGTGGGAAGCTGATGTTCAAGTAGACTTTTCATTGCAATTATTCCAATGTAGGATCAGAAGTTTACTATTTTTAATATGTCCTTTTAGTATACTTGTACATGGTGGTTTCAAGTTTTATCAATCTTTTTATTGAACATCGAAATTCTTCTTTATAAGTAAATACCTACATAGTCTCAAGGGTTAAACTGATATATAAATTTCATTTAAAAAATTTAAATGGTCACAGTGTCGGAGAGCCAGTAATAAAGCGGGTCCCCTGGCTCCTTTTTCATTGGAAAAACTTCAGTGTTGCCTTTGGTGTTACTGAAGTATATGGGTGAGGGTGACCACCTACCATCAGGTGAATTATCTACTTGTTTGTCAACTAGTTACATAAAAAAATTGCCATAACATTAATCAAAACATGTTATGAAAAAGTAAGGTATTCATTTTATCAAAATATTTTGGGAAACTCAATGACCAGTATTTTACCAAACTAAAATACAGGAATTTTTATAGTAAAATGGGGTGTGGTCTTACTTACTTATTAAAATACAATGACATATATTATCAATGGTTTAATTCCTTTTTTTTTGTTTGTTACAGAGTAGTGCTGTACTTTTTGGTGTAGTGTTCCACACTCAGTTATTTCATTGGAAGCTTAAAAGTAACAATAAGAATTCAAAAAAATTTACAACAAACTGCCTCCTGGCAACACTACATCCATACATACATTTTATCAACAAGAGAACAAGTCCATTAAAACATTCTTGGAATGTCAATGATTCATCAAGGCCTACATCACCTATTGTGCACTTGGTAACAAATGAACAAAATGAGGTGAATATAGGGAAGACTAGTGTTAGCAGTACTTCAATTGATAGTTCTGATGATACCCAAGATGAGTTGGGAGAGGTTCTGAACTCTATTGAAAACAAACTTGGTTTGGCTGCTATTGAAAGTGGCCAACATCAGGATGGGCTGAATTTACTGAGGTAAACCTATTTATTTTCTTGAGTTTACCTACCTTTACTTATTACAAGTAAACTATCTGAAAATTTTGCAGAGCCAGATCCATTTTGTGGGTTGTAAGCAACCTAGATTTTGACACATAGTAAAAAATCTATCTACAAATATGTCTAGAATCCATTAAATCTGTTGAATGGTTTTGGTGTTATACAGACAGACAGGGAAAAATTCCAAAAAAACATATTCTCTATATTTACTAAAAATTAAATCTAATTTACTAAAAGCATTTGATGTAAAAATTCAGGCCTCCAACAGTTTTTTTTACTTTTATTAATATCATTTCAGATCAGCTGCAAACCGAAATCATCCACCAGCCCTTTATAATTTAGGTCTTTGTTATGAAATGGGTTTGGGTGTTACTATTGATGAAAAAATGGTATGTTACTATATCTGTATTTTATAAATGAACCTGTATAAATATTATTTATTAAATAAGTATCTCTTTTTAGGCAATGGAACTATATCGCGCAGCTGCAACATTGCAACATCCTGGAGCTTTATATAACTTGGGCATTTACTATGGCCAAGGACGAGGAGGTCTCGCTCGAGACACAGTCACAGCAACCCGTTTATTACGTTTGGCCGCTGTTCAAGGACAAAAAGATGCTATTGATGCTTTAAAAACGTTGGAGCTTGATTCATCAGGCTCGTCAAAATCTGCACCAGACAATTGGATGGATCAGCACTTGCTTTTTGCACAAAACCATAACATAGTGCCAACACAGTCTGTATTGTTTGTTGAAAATGTTAATGCTGTACAATCAACTTTATCATACGAGTCTGTAGTATACTGATCTGATTACATTTTGAAAAATAACACGGTGACGGTGATAATTAGATCGCATTTATACTTATCTGTACTGGTGGAACTTCTCGGCAAGAATGGTGCTTATTACAGTTTTCATAGATTTTTTGATTAGTGTTTTCCTCACATGTAATAGATTTAGGTCTCTCCCAAAGAGGAGCTTAAAAAGGTAGAATTAAGAATATACCGTGTAATACATGTCGTAATTTAAACTTAGGCGTTCTAACGCGAAAAGTTTTAAAAAACAAGTCTTTATTAATCTAAGGTTTTCCTTTTAAGAGTATGAACGGAACACCATTGGTTTCATAGTATATTAACACATTAATTTATACTCATTGAAATATTATTTATTTATAACACACTTTTTTGACGTCTTGTATACGGACGATTTCATAATTACCGAATGAATATTAATATAACTGAATAATAAACCTGGAGCAGATTTTTATGACATTTCTTTAGTACTCAAGTCTGGTGTTCGTATTTTCTATATACGACACTAATTTCTGCTGGGGAACTATGTGTGCATTATTATCATCTCGTTACGGTACTGTACTACTTTTAAAAGTAACGAATGTATTAAAACAATGGAATTTGTACAGCTTATTATCCCAGTCGGCTTACATTGGATCTGTGGGTTACTTTTTTAATACAACTTGTTCTATTTTTTTTTTATTCACAAAATAATTTTAAATTTCTTTATTAATGTGATATAATTTAACTTAAACTAATTTATAATTGACGTAATCTATGTACGTCATACGTATCGGGTGATAGAGCTGCGCCATTAGAACAATGCGTGTGTTGCCGAGAAATAACATCTTATTAATTTTTAAAGCAGAGCAACTCAAAAATCAAGATAGTACACAAAAGTACATTTTTTGCTATTCAGTTCACAAAATACAACTAAAATTGTATACATGATATGTACATAACATACTTGATACAAACGATTTAGAGAACAAAATGTAAATTTAGATATAAGATGAACAATGGTGACGAAATTAAATTTCGTTGAAAATTAATTGCTTTTTACTTTTGTCGTACTTAAGAAATATTAAATGATTATGTTAATGTTTAGACTGTAATAACGTAACATATTATGTAATCGTAGTGATGTTTTACTTTGTTACAATTTTTTTTTTATATTTTTGATGTTTTTAATTTTCTAATTGTCCCAGAGTTAAACCAATCGTGAACAAAAAAATTTATTTTAAATTCATAATTCAAAAACTTGTATTCTTTGTAATATATATTTATTGAAAACATTTTTTATGATCTGAACGTTATTCATTATGTTTCTCTTTTCCCATATTTATATATTATATTTGTTGAACATTTATTTGTTAACGTCACCATCGCAAAATATCTCGTGGTTCACTAGACGTCGGTTTATACACAATGAGAATGTTTGAAACATTAAAGTTCAATTCAACTAAGCATTTCCTATAGGTATGAAATTAAAGGTCTGGGGCGCCTTGTCGCTCTCATTTAGATTAGTTGAGGCCGAAGGCAGTCTCCTAAATGGGTAAATTGGGAAACACAAATTGTAAAATGTCGGATAAAATTGAGTGTTCCAAGCAAAAAACTATCGTAAGAAGCGTTTTCTAATATCGTTTATAAAAATAAACGATTGATTTTGAATGAGTGTTATGGAAGTCATGGATATAAAATTTAGGATCCGGATATATATTTAACCGGTTTCGGTTACGGATATGAAATTATGACGGATTATCCAATTGTTACGGACATTAGATGATTTACCACTTGAAAAAAATATTATGTATTTACAAAGTTTGACTTTGTTTCTAGGTATTATGAATGAGAACGACGCGGCTAAAGTATCGGCTCGGTCAGTGTAAACGAGTCATAACGTGCTTTAATTACTTGTCTCTATCGGTTAAGATTTCGGATATCCGATAATTTCGGTTATGGAGCTCCATAACATCCCTGATGTCATACTGAAAGACTTACATTGCAATGTGGTTCTAAGTTATTAAATATAATTACTATTTTTCAAAACACTAATTGGTTGTTACACAAGGTTAACAAATAAGAAAACAGCTTAACTTCAATATTCTTTATTTCAATTACAAATAAAGCACTCGCATAATTAAATCTATGATACAAGTTTGTAAGACCGAAATTCTAATGAAAGTACCTATATTTACAATATAAAGACTTTTGTCCCTAGGGATTCAAAACTAATTAATTCTATGTGTAGACAACTTAACATACATTTCTATAAAATAGACTGGAATAAATAATTCCATTCAGCTTAATATTGTATATTCTAAATTAAGAATATGTTAAGAAAACATGAAATGCAATATTCAATTAATTTAACTATATTCCCATTTACTTGTTCTCCCAATTGACCTGAAATAATAAACACTCTTAGCACACAGTGAGTTTTAAGAATTGATATTGGTTTGTGGGCATTAATGCCTACTGGTGTATTACAAACAGCTGTGGCAACTTAACAATGCACTAAATGATGATGTTGTACAGTTTAAATGACTATCATTCATTCAGCAACTATTAATGAAGAATGGTCTGATGCATATTTAGAATATTTATTTATAGAGTTATCTTAACATTAGTCTTATTTACTTACTTCACACAAACCACGACAACAATATATTATAATTAGTATAGAATTTGCATAAGTCACTAATGTTGATTTATTTTAATAGCCTGTAATTGCAAATGTAATTATTGAGCAATGCAACAAACATGGAGTACTTGTTAATTTATTGGCCAATGTCTCTGATATTAACACTAAACCTACCAACTTATTATATTTACCTATTTCTACCGATGGCGGTCAAATGACCGCTTTTGAAATAAACATTATAGTCTTTTCCAGTTGATTGTAATTAATACAGAATTTAGCATAAACAATAAACACAAAATAATTATCATATAATAATTAAAAAACATTTATTTTATTAAGTCTCAAAAGCTGTCATTTGATCGCTCTGGTAAGTTTAGTGTTAATATCTCAGCAATTATCGTAGTCCCAATATGGTCTAAAAACTGGGTGAAGAATATAATTTCGGGTTTGTGACATGCATCATTGAAACATGACGACAGCCGTAACATGAAGATTACAAAGAAACAATAATGGACAGACAGTTAAATACTCTACACGCAGTTGCCCTTTCTGTTGATACATATAAGCAATATATAATTTTGGGAGTATATCATTATAAGATTTATACAACGTACATAAGTCAAAGATGATTATTCTCTTTTATCTGCGTTGCGCGTATCTAGTACTTGCGTGCGTAGTCTCTCGCGGACGGCCCGTAGCGGTCGGGATAAGTGGCGCCGGGGGGAGGGGGTTGATAAGCGGGGGCGTAGCGCGCGTCGTAGGCGCCTCCATAACGTGTTTCGGTGCCGCCGCCCCACGCTTCACTCCCCGCTCCACTACCGGCCTCGCGTCCCGACCGGCTCAACGCTGGCGCCTGACCTGTACGATTAGCATTATTCGTCTCTTTCAGATAGATGGATATCATGTTGTACGAAAGTTCCTACGTGGATAGAGGTTAAGTGGTGAACTAGAATCTGCTATGCTAGTACATCTGTTATCAAATGTCTGTCGGATATTTTTTTATATAATATACGCAAAGAAGTAGGTGGCGACCGCCACCATGAATATTCATGACACTAGAAGCACCCAATAATACTAGCCAAGGAGGAAGCGATGGCTTCCCATGTCTATGGAGTATGGGAGTGCCAATGGCGCCAACGGTACTTGCATGTAACAGGGAGTGACGTATAAAGCACACTGTTGACGAAGGTCACGTTCTTAGATGGTGACCTGATGTTGGTGTCACGCGTCGTTGGAACACGAAGATGGGCGACAGAGATTCATAGCTTTGTTATACAGTATAATGTCACGATTTCAATCAAAGAGTTAATCTATTAAGATTCGAATTATTTAAAACAGAATACAGTTAAGGTTATTGAAGTATTACACTAAGACAGATGACATTAACTACTCACATCTAGGTTCCAAGCCAGCTATATTATTAGTGTTCCAACCACCAAACTGGGGACGAACTCATTTAAGCCTGTGCTAACCATTTCATGTCGTTAAGATTACAAATTGTTTGGGCTCAAGTACAATATACATATATGCTCATTAACCTCAAATTTTGACATAATTATACACAAAGATTTTAGTAATAAAAAATAAAACCTTTCGAGGTTGGGGCTGACTCAGGATAGCGGTTTGAAGTATTCCAGTTTCTTGGCTCCGGTTTCCCCGGAGGTGATGGTCGATACGAACGATTGTCGCGAGACTCGTATGTTCGGCTAAAGTGAAGAAAAACAAATTAAAATCAAAAAGAAATAAAAATAAAAAACTACATTATGGAATGACTTTAAAGTACAAACCTGGGCTCCTTCCTTGTGCCGGGGGGCATGGGCTGTCTACTGTCTTCACTAGCGTTACCATTACTAGGATATTTCATGTTACCAGCTAGAAAAAAAACATTTACATAATCTTATGTAAGTACCAGTGACGCATAGAGCCTATATGCTTACAGAACGCAAAGCTAAAACAAAGCTATGCTATCTTACAGTTTAGCGTTAAGTATTATTATTTTATTTATTATTATTTTAAAATGGTTACGATTATTAATAATTAATTAACATATATTTAAGAGTCATGAGAGTGGCCTCTTCGCTTGTACTTGCGTATGGGAGGAAGCTAACTGACTGGAATTCATAAACGTAACAATATATGTATAACATAATATAATGTACGCACATCTAAAAGACTATTGTGTTGAGATACGTACAAGAGACGTGTCGTGGGTAGTCGCGCTTGTACTCGCGGTCGCGATCGCGCTTGTCCGCGCCGCGCTCGTAGCCGGCAGTCATCTCGAACCGTGGCGGCGGCGGCGCTTCGAACTGCCCCCGGCTGGAGGTCTGCACACGATGTAACTTATCGTTACGGGATTCCTATAAACGTGAGTAGAAAATCTCCTCGGGAGATCCTTGCCGTTTCTTCTTCTAAGATTGTGGTCAGAAACATGCTTACGTGATGGCGTAGTTTGACTTTCGAAAATTCAAAATCATTCAAACTTTTAAGTATTCTGTAAATATAATTATGCACGTCATTGTTTGCTTCCGCTACCGTTTCCAAAAGGTCCTTTCACATTGAGCAGAAGAAACGGCGAAAGAAATTCCTGAGCACATCTTTTAAAGCAACATTATGACAATTACAAAGTTTTAACCTGTCCGAAATCAGCAGCGGCACTGCATTTCCAGGCGTTCTTGTCATTTATATATTGATCTGTACAAGAATATATCTGATATCTACAGGTTGCGCTTTAACACATCGCTTAAAAGTTCCAATAGGCAAATCACTCATCAATTTGGAACATTATTGTAAAAACGAACTAAGAGCCCCATAAAATAACGCTGAACCTTTTGAAGACGTAACCGCCTTTTTGTTTCACGATTGTATGACTGTTCTGGTTGTACATCGTTAAATTTTTTCGTATAATTACTTAATTACTATATATATTCGACAGAATACGGTGGTACACTGACTTATTTTAATTTTTCCTGTAAGGACTGTTGTGACTTTAATCTATATATAGCTCTATAAAGCTCAGTCTATATATGTGAAGTTTTCCCAACAACCCTGTGATGGTAACTATTATTGCTCACAGGGAATACACAGAGGTCGGTGTGTANNGGGGGGGTCTGGAGGAAACAACGTGGCAGCTCTTTATCATGATAAAAAAGTTAAAGATAGCCTTATGAGAACTATTATTTCAACTATTGCGAAACTCTTGCATTAGTAGAAGCAGAGCTTAATAAAGAAATAGCTATAAGTAAAAGTGCTGTTTAACTGTACTAGTTTTGACTCCATGCAAGTTTTTCGCCGCTTCTTCTTCTAAGACCACTAATGGATTTGTTGAAGCGATTGGGTAGTTTCGACTTTGGAAATGTTCGAGCTTCGAATAAATTTCATATTATTTCCGTGTACTGACCAAAGGCGGCGGTGGTGGACGCTTGTGTCTGGCGTCGCGCTCGTACGCCGGCTCGGGCGGTGGACTGGCGACCTTACGATACGCCGCGCTGCTCTCGTACCCGCGCTTGCGCCGCTCCTCCTCCAACCTGCCAACGAGCCAATGCCTTCAACACTAGTTTTTAAACACCTGTAGCCCAACAGGTAGTGATGTTGGATGCCTACTATAGGATTTAATCTATACTAATAATGACATTGTAACGAGGCCGAATCTGTTACATTATATATATATATATTTAATTTTATTGTAAGTAGGCTATGCTATCGATATAAAGGTTAAACATATTCCCAACCTTTGGTACACGTACCCCTGGAGGTACGCGGGATCCCATTGAGGTGCGTGAAAATTATATTAGTAATGGCTGAAATACTAAGAAGTTATAACATTTAACTTATATAAACATACCATAAACATATTATAATTAATTATATTTACAATATGTGGTTTAAAATGAACCTTATAACCAATAATTTAAGAGAAACGAGACAAATTTTTTGAAGTAGGTTGAGTTATCAGGGGAGTGGTACACATAAATGAAAAGTTTTATTAAGGGATAAGATAACGAAAAAGGATGGGAAGCACTGGTATAGACCATGTATCACACTAAAACCACTGATAATATCATTAAAATATAATGATACTTAACATTTTAGTTCATAATTAACATTTTGGTAATTTTTGTTTAGGGTCATAATACCGGATACCTTTTATTCGGGGATATTATGGTTCTATACACGCGAGAAAAGAAATAAAGCTACTATAAACATTCTATTAACAGAGCAGTAAATAAACTTTTGACTGCTGATATGAAAATCCAATTCAGTGAACTATAAAAAATAAAAAAATAACTGAAATAAAGGGATAACTTTCAGTATAATCGTAAGACACTCAATTATAACACGTGTGATAGTATGTTCTTACGCGCGTGCTCAAACGACGAAACTAATAAAATAATCATGTCATTAATAACACAAAAGCGGAAGGATTTGACGACATTGCTCCGCAACAGTTTAAAGCTTGCAGTCATGTAATATCATCGGTGCTGACAAACATGATAAATCTATCATTTTTGATAGAATCTTTCCCTGACTTATTAAAACAATCCATTGTCAAACCACTTCACAAGAAAGGTTCCAAGGAGGATATTGACGATTATCGTCCTATCACATTAATATCAGTGATATAAAAAAAATTCGAAAGCATCATGTTCAGTAAAATTCAGGGATTAATACACACCTCTTCAAAAACTTATCTTTATTATTATATCTGCCTTGTATGTATGTATTAGAGGCAGCATACTATTTTAAAAACAACTAAAATTTATTTCTAAAAGCTTCAGATAAATATCCAAGAAACACTAGAAATCAAAACAGAATTGTTCTACATGATAACATGAGAATGGCATATATAAAAAGATCTGCTATGCAATGTGCATAAGAATTTATAATAAGGTACCAACATATATTAAAGAGTTACCTTTAAAACCTTCCAAAAATAGTCTAAAAAATGGTTAACTGACAAATGTTTCTATAGCGTAAATGAATATTTACAAAATTGATATGATTATAATTAGGCTTAGTATTTACTGAAATTCATAATTTGATATTAATTGAATTATATTAATTTAAGTAGTTTGTAAGGACAGTATCATGACATCATTGTAACTCATATATAATCGAAAGGAATTTTTTAAACCAAAAATTTTGATTTTTTTTTTTGGAATTGTAACATTTAATTTATATTTAGCTGAACTAACATATGTAATAAACCCTCAATAATGATAGATAATTTATAATAGTAAATGACAATAATAGTTTATTAAATTTTATATTTGCATGCCCCGTTTATGGTTAAAGTGGACTGTTCATCGTCCATTACCATTAAGACCTTCTTGTACCTACAACTTCTAAGCAAATAAATTATTGTTGATAGTATCAGGCGTTACTTTGCGGAAATTCATTGTAATAAATTAGTATTAATTTACTTTGCAACAATCCATTGTCCAACATTGTTTGCAGATTGTTGCAAAGTAAATTAATACTAATTTAAAATAAATTATTTGTATTTGTAACTACAAAATTGGTTACTAAAACAATGCGAGTGCTGTTTCTAAAAGAAGGTGTAAGTTTTGTACAGGTTACTAATATTATAATTAAACAAATTCTTCATTAATAAATTGCAATTGAATCTGATCCATTCACTTAACAGTGTATCACTTTTAAAACAAAGTTGTAACATATGTTGCAGTCACAATATATTTTGGATAATATTATGTACGTTAAAAAATACTCTGATAGTTTTCAGTATTCACAATATTAATACTAGGAATAAGGCTAAACTGATTGTTCCAAATTTCAGACTAAACAAAACTGGTGGCTCTTTTATGGGTAGATGTGTAAATATTTATAATAAAATTCCATTACAATTGACAGAAATGCCATATTGTAAATTTAAAACTCATGTCAAAGGCGTTCTTATGCGGAAAGGTTATTACAAACTCGATGATTACTTTCAGGATAAGCCTGCTTGGACATGAGTTTAATATTAAGCCAGTTTGAGTGCGTTCTGTAACTGTGAGTAGGAAAAAACTCCAAGGGAGTTTCTTGGCGCTTCTTCCGAGACCACTCACGGTAGGGATTTGTTGAAGCGATAGCATGGTTTGACGTTCGAAAAGGGTTTGTAAAAACAAACTTTGAATAAAATATTATTTCATTTCATTTCATTCATTTTGGTGTATATAGTTCAAAAAAGCAGGAAGCCATTTGAAAACATTGTACCATCGAATTTCCATTTATTTCCATTTAATTTGGAAATCACGTAATATATAACATGTTTCAATTTATATCAGGTATAAATAACTTATTCACACTTAACATATTACAATAAATCAAACAACAAACCTTAGTTGAGCTCTCTTCAATTCCAACCTCTCCAATTCCAGTTTTTCTCTTTCTAATCTGTGTCGCTCGCGTTCTAGTCGCAGCAATTCGTTCTTTTCGCGTTCAATTTTTTCCCTAAACAAACAAAAGTATATTACTTCGATAGACTGGTGTATACATTACTACTATTTTTTTATGTTAATAGCCGACAGACAAGCAGACGAGCCACCTGATGGTAAGTGGTTACCGTCGCCCAGGAAATGAGAAGAAGGTAAGAAAGATAGAACTGGTTCTGAAGCAGGAACACGACGAGTCGTTTGGCGATTGACTCAAGCAGGAGGGTGGTAGCGAACCAGGCAGGCTCCACGGAAAGATAATAATACCAGTAATATTATTGACTTATTAATAATACTGATAATATAATCCTTACGCGAAGCCCTACCACCAAGTAGGTTGGCTTCTGTCGCCTCTTACGACACCCTGTTTTGCTAGCATGAGATTGGGGGGATTTTCTAGGCCGCCCCAAATACGGCCAAAATTTATCGTGAGAGTGTGAAAACCAAACTAACGTATCTCGGTAAAATGAGAACAATTCATGAGGAAAATGTTTAATATCATGTTTTCTACACACTTGCTGTTATTTTAAATTTGTAATTTTTGACTTTATAATAATAACATTATATTTTTACATGATTCATTATTATTTTTTACTACTATTGACTATTTATAATTAATCTTGTGCGTAAAAATAAAAATAACATTATTATAAAATTAAATTAAACTTTAATGATATAATTGCTTTTTTTTGTTACTGAAATGCCCCAACGGAGTTATTCTTGCATTCATGGTGACAAACTGTAACACCTAGATTATAAGTATGGTCGCAGTTAATAAATAATGTATTATTTATATACAATATTTTTTTATAAGCTTCTTCATCTGTATGATACGAAAAAATTGATCGTTCGCATTATTAGTTTTTTTTTTTGATTTGAGATATTAGATAATGGAGAAATTATAATCCCGGGATCATTACTTGAAAATATTACATGTCATTGCCCTCTGCATTGGTCCTGCAAAATCGTCATTTTGATTATGTCAAAATGTTTGCATCATACATGGATGTATCTGTTACATTAACCTTTTCATTACAACGGATAACAGTCCAATACGCTGGCCAAGTGTGGCTTGCCAAACTTCACAAACCTTTGCGGACATTATAGAGCGAACTCAGGTGTATAGATTTACTCACGGTGGTTTCCTTTACCGAAGCGAGTGATAATGAATTTGCAATACGATCATAATAAAAAAAAAATTACAGATGGATGCAAGATAGAATTCGAGTCTCCCGTGCGGGTTACCGGCGTTCAAACAATCACGGGCTTTCCACTGTTGTCTTATAACATATATCTTATGTAAGTCAGTGTATGTATTATATAAGTACAGTTGTGGTACAATACCTCTCCGCGCGCAGCTTCTCCCTCTCTAGCGCCAGACGGTGTTTCTCCTGTCTCTGTCGTCGCTCTCGCTCGCGCAGCGCGTCCTCGGCCGCACGTCTCCGTCGCTCCTCCTCACGAGCCGCTCGCGAACGTTCGCGATCACGGGCCGCATCGCGCTCCTTCTGTATCACATTATAATAATCTATACTAATAAAAATATTTAAACGACGTCGTAGCTGTGCTCTGATTGTTCTTGGCTTATTTGTAACTTATATTTTGGATCAAAATCAAGGATAGTTTTCGTCCCAGGAAATGGATTTGTTCCTGCATAATTTTCTAAACTGAAGCGAAGGCGTGTTACTATACTAGTCTTAATTTGACATGATTGAATACTGCTACCATCGTACGCAAATGTAATTTTACTTATATAATTTAAGTATTTTTATAATATTGAAAGTCTGTTTTAAAATAAACTGCAACTTATTATTTCGGGTCTTTTGAGTTATAAATATTTTTATCTACTCCCACGCTTTAAATCCTCTATAAAAGATTCTGAAACAGTTAGCTTACTGCCAACATTAAAACACGCAATGTCCAAATAACCATTATATCATCCAAACGGATGAATTTCATAATAACCTTTTTTTATTTTTTTTCGATCCCTTATGTGCAAAGGGTTTACTCAACAGACAGTCGCATTCTTACTGCTCGATGTGTGGTATCTGTATGAATTTCAAAAAAGGGACATCTGTATGAATTTTAAAAAAAGAACATTGTCATTCACGTGCGTTTCACTACCAGAACGCCGTGCGCCGTAAAAAAAAGTAGGTTATTCGATACCCCGCCATTTTTCTTAGATATTTTCATTGTTTTGTTTACAAAAAAATTTGCAAAAGTGTTACAAAAATGTGTTATTATACAAAATGTTAATTACTACTACAATAAATAATTCTTTCATTAATACTTAGTTTATTTGAATATACTCAGTAATGGATGATATTAGGTTACTAAGACTGGCTGTTTTAATGTTAGCAGTAAGCTGTTTCAGAATCTTTTATAGAGGATTCATATTATGGGTGTAGATAAAGTCTTGTATGCAACTGTTGATAATTAGGTATTAAAACACTCATGTGATACTATTATACTATAAACACACATTCGTGTTCTAATACCCCTTATTATACAACAGTTGCATAAATAATTATAATATTGCTAATTTTTACGTTTATAGGATAAAGATTGTAAAAAGGCACTTATGAGTAACTGAATATTTGCAACGGTCAGAATTGAACCCGAATATAATTATAAGTTTGTATGGCTGTGACTGTAAAACAACTAGTTGATTAAACCCATATTTGAAATCTGAAAATTACGACAAATTTAATAGGTTAACTTACCCATATTTTAGAAAACGACAGTATTTCACGTGGTGACCTTCTACGCTCTCGACTGCGAGTATTGCGTCTGGCTCTATCCTACAAAATTATAACACAATGTTATAATGACGTAATCACTTTCATAAAAGACATTAATCAAGTGTAACAATATGAGGTTTAACAAAGCATTAATTTGGATTCAGTTTCTATCTGATTACCATTAGGCAGTAGAGTGTAGAGTGACATTGCGTCAACTTTACTAATTCACGACAATTTTAGTGTTTTGAACCAATTCATGTTGGCGTAAAAATACGAAGATTTCCTAAAGACATTGATAATATAGATGCACTGTACTGTCAGTAACTGTACTGACTGTCCTTTCGGAAGATATGAATAAAAAAAAATTCATGTCTAACTTATACTACCAACGTTTTTTTTTAATATAAATACCTTTTCTGATCTATGGGACTTTTCACGGGTTCTGGAGGTTGATCGGGCGCTCTCTTCACCCGACGCTTCGCCCTCCTTCTTAAGTTTTACTTCACCTTTATCGCTATCTTTTATGTCCTATTGTTAAAAATATATTATGAGCAACTGTAAATACTATAGTACGTTTTTCTAAACTTGTCTTATTTAGTAAACGAACACGACACGTTACAAGAATCACAAATTTTTACACCAAGTAACCATTTTGCGTTAGATCTTAGGCGTTTACATTTGTTCATTAAATATATACGGTATGAGTTGTATCAAAAACTGCAATGAAGAGTGTTCCCAGTAGAAGCTCGCCAGTTTAGTCCTTTTGGCATTAGCACTTGTATTTTGTAAGTGGATGTTAGCAGTTGCAATAGATATTTTTGTATGATATCAATTTACTATTTATTAATCTTTCAGTTTAGTAATTATACTAATAAGTTACAAGAACGGCTCATCACATTACCAGAGTTAGTTAGACTGCGTGACGTGAAAGTGGAATAAAAGCGTAACCTCTAATGAAACTGAATAAAGCTCTGTAATAATGTAGTTGTTTTACGAAATGGTGGGCCATAAAATATATTCTTCGTTTAAGTCTTCCGCTGTAACACGGCGAATTACATAATTCGGTTACGTCTTCAAAAGATTGGGACCCCACGCTCGGAAGGCAGGGTCACTACCAACTGGGCTACGGGGTCGTGGGTATTTTATTATCCCATCACACCTCGCAACTGGTCCAATGGGCTCCGGTCATATCTACAACTGAACATGATCATCTCATTGACCTCGCGAGCCAAGTC
>PDGT01000014.1:5697305-5801824 GCA_003671415.1 Megathymus violae | reverse complement strand
GGGGGGGTTACAATAAGGTTCCAAAGTTGATACGTTAGTTATCTATTGGAAGTTTTAGGCGACGCGTTAAAATACAGCTTGTAGGTAAAGGATTATGGTATAGATGAATATACTGGAAACAATAATACCTATCGAAACCAGTTCCGCGTAGGTTTAAACTTACTTTGTAATTGTTTTCAAACATGTGCTGAGAAGTTTCTTTCGCCGTTTCTTCTCAATGTTATAGCACTTTTAAAAACAGTAGAAGCAAAATATTACTAACATAAATGTATTTACAGAATACCTAAATTATTAAATGACTTTGAATTTGAACTTACTCAGAAGTCGATTAATAAATTTTTGTTTGAATCGTTGAAATTGTTTGTCGTATAATTTAGTTCCAAATCTTAATAATAACTGTAATCATAGATCAGCTTAGATTATCAAATTCATTCATTCATATTATTGGTGTCTTTTACTTTTACTTTTGTGTGTCTATTGTCTAATTGATTAGACAGCCATATTTGTTTACTTAACAAGACAAGTCTTAAACACGGACTGTAGCTTCAGAGCTTAACATTTATAGAGACTTATTATCACTATCAAAATTACAGTCCAATTAGTCCCACGGGTGAGCTCGGATCTCCCCTCACAATGAGAGGGGTTAACGCCATAGTCCACCATGCTGGCTACACGAGGATTACTAACTTCACACACTTTTGAGAACATTATGCAGCACTCTTGTGCAGATTTTCTTATAATGTTAATTTTTAGCAGTGAGAATTAATTTGTAATAAGCACATAATTTGAAAAATTAGAGGCGTGTACAGGATTCGGTTTCGAGTCTCCTTTACGTTATACCCCAATGTTCAAATCACTAAGATACCACCTTCATCGTACTTACAGCTGTTTAACGTACAGTGCATCTGTTTCATTGATGTCTCTCAGACATCGTCATGTCAATGCATCAACATGACCAAAGTTGAAATACGACGAAACACGAATATTGTCTAAAAACCCAAATAAAACAAATGCACTGTATAATACACGTTGAGGCTGGTCACGAACCCTTCTAACTTCAATCCGCAGAACGTCATGGAGTATACACTTCGGAGATTTATTAATTGTGAACATATATTTGAACCCTGCTGAAGAATATGATCTTGCAATCCAACCTCATTCTCTTTTCCATCTTCTTTGCGCTCCTTGCTGGGCCGGCGCTCCGCCCTAGACGGCTGTCGTCGTGAAGCAGACTCCGATTCAGATTTTGCCTTCTCGACGGATATCATGCGCCCGTGCAACTCTATAAACCAATAACATTCTTTTTAGTTTTTAGTATCGAGATGCATTAGTATCATATAGTATAGTACCATAGTAGATTTCGTTAATTTCCATTTTGTTGCCCTATATTATGATCATCAAGATCAAAATATAAAATCAACAAAAAAATCATTACTATTAAAAAAAAGAGGTTATACAAGAGATATAAAAAATCAAAAACAATATTATCAAAATAGAGAATACAGGTATGTACCAGTTCTATGTAGATTCTTGATGCAATTTTCCGCATCTTGTGCACTAGCCATTGTCACATAGCCATAACAACGAGATCCAGGGGTGCGTGCGTTAGTTACCACTTTAGCGCCAATCACCTGTGAACGACAAGTGAACTGTAATTTTAATACACACAGAATAAACCAAGTTTATAAATTGCCCTTACATATGTTGTTGTTTATTGCAATACAGCTTAAACTCAAGCAGTGCAATGGCCACTCTTAATACCTGATAGTATCATCCACTAATCACCCAAAAAACTAGGGGATAATGAGTGCTAGCATAGACGAATAGAATAAACAACAAAAATAAATAAATTACAATGATAGTAGTGTCATTCTTACTTTTCCATGTTTACTGCAAAGCTGTTTTAAATCCTTAGCCCTTGTATCACCAGAGAGTCCACTGACCCACAGATTACGAGCACCGCCTTCCTTGTTATCATCTTTTTTCTCTTTTTTGTCACTTTCTCCCTCTTTTTCTTTATCATCTATAAAATATATATAAACAGATTGGAAATAGATCATTAAAGGAAAAAATAGTGCTTGAAAACATATCATAATTATAAATTCACCTACCTTTTTGATTCTTGTCATTTTTATCATGGTCATTGCTGAAATAAAAAAAACAGTTCAATATCTGAATCACAAAAAAACTGTATACAAAGATACACAACCTTAATTTGTAGTTTGCGCACATAGTTACATACATAAGTCCTTGTTAATAAGGACAAAATCATCTACAAAGTTTTGCACCGTTACTCTGGTCCTTCCGTTCCGAGCGCTCGAAGGTTTCGTTCAGCACGCAGCATCAGGATGGAGATCGTCGAAGACACAATGAGGCCGTGTCGCACAGCAGATCCATCTTGGAGAGTGGATAAGCACGTCGACCGATGTCGCGTAGGTGTGTTTGATCAATTCCCACGAACATTCCCGTCCCAACGAAGCTTTCTTCCACGTAGCAGCCAACGATACTGGAGCCGTTGTCCTTCGATGTCGTAAGGTGCAAAACTTTGTAGTGATACAAAGGAAACGTATATGAGGTATTTTAACGTGACTAATCGTAGTTTAGAGATGCGCGTGGAGAGCGTCGCGACGGCCCTTCGGCGTTCACCAACCTAGTGGCGGCGGCTTCTGCGGTTACTTGTTGGGTTTCGGAGTGCGCAGCGTCTGTCGTCGATGAGTCGTCGGCCGGCGCCTCGTCTGTCACAGGCTCCGCCGCGTGCTCGTTCGCCGCGACATCTACGTCAGTATCAGAGGTCAGCTGGAGTCAGTGCAGGTCGCTCGCTGGGAACGACCCACCCTGTCCATCTTCAATCTTCACATGTCGAGTGAGTACACCAACTTTTTCTTGTATCCCATACATTAAAGTTGAAAAATAAAAAAAACCTTCACCTGAAAACTTGATTTGATATTAACACCAGGGCCTCAATGGAAGACATGAAGCAATATTGAACCTTTTGCTGTTTTGTCATTTATGAATATACATATCGGCTGAATACCGGAAACTTTAAAAGTTAAATAACGAGAACTGCCTGTATTGTTTGGAGATGAAATCAGTTTGCACCTTTTGTCAGTGGTGAATGCCCTCCAGCTCTATTGTACAGTTCCATCTTCCATGTTAGTTAATGATTGTATCCATTTTTGACTTTATAAGCGACTGGTACCACAGAATATCCTTTGCGGGTGCCATTATTCATAATCTTCTCTTGTAAACAAATTCACTTTGGAAACACTTCACATTTAAAAGTAAATAAACAAAATTATTTTAATTGTTTAATTGATGTAAAAATCATAATCAATTCATACAGTATTTTACATACAGTCTTTGTTCAGTGGTCCTGTCATTAAACAGTAATGTTTTGTCGATTTGGATTTCGTACTTACCTTTTTTGTTTCTTGTAGTGTTGTCAGTCTGAAAAGGTAATAATTGAATATTGCTTAATACATTCACTTACGTGGAAATACAAAACAATTAATTTAAAATACATCTATCTTTATTATTCAATATTTTATTTACATAAATATATATTATATGAAATATTGATAATGATAAGATTTTAACAATAACAAATACAATAAGAATATAAAATGTATAACAAATTGCAATAACATTTGTAGAACATGTGGTTATAATATCATTTGTGAAGTTGAAATGTATAATCATTACCACTGATCTATTTCCATCATATACCCATTGGATATTTTGGAGTGCAGCTGGGGTAGCTTAACATTCACAGTGAAGAAATAGAAACATACCTCTTCATTGAGCAGCTCATCATCACCAATGTCCAAGTTGATACTGTCTTCAGCGTCGGTATTATTCTCAGTTTTGTGGTCGTCTTCATTTTTGATGTCTTTATCAACGCAAGCTTTTTTGGCTTGGGTTGCTTCCGAATCATCTTTAAGCTCACGTTTCCTCGTTGATTTTTCTCCGTCGTCAACATCCATCTTATCATTCTTCTTCTTATTTTCTTGAGTTTTTTGTGCCATTGTTTCAGAAGTATTGTCTACATCTTCCTCTTCGCCAGCGGCATCCTGAACGATCATGTCCTCCATCGTGGGGGAATCCTCAGATTCGTGTTCTACTGTGCTCTCAGTGCGCCTAATACGCTTTGAAGGAGTCTTAGTTTCCGGTGAAGTTAGCTCGAACTTATATGTTTTAGGGTCATATCCTTGCTCCTCCAAGTGCTACAACGATTACAATTACTTTAATTATTAATTTCCACATTACCATCATGGTAAGTTCCTTACCAATACGCAATACCATGTTTACCTTTGATAACCGCTGAATAAGCACGCTCCGTATGCCGGTCTTATCTAGGTTACGCTTCTCGAGCTCTGTCCTTAGATCTATTACTCTCAATTCTTCAAGTAATCGTTTACGGTCCGACATCGCCTAATGTTATTTTCGACACGTGTCTATAAATATCTCTAAAGTTTTGATATTTATTTCGGTACCAAAACGTAATATTCCATAGACATTAAACATATATTATACAAAAGCATAAGCACATGAACAAAAACGATACGGTGAAATTTCGCTATTGAAAACAAAATGGCGGCATAAAATGGCGACGACGTGTTAGGGTTTTAAAATGTACGCTTGATTTAGATTCAGTCATTATAGCTGTCTGGTCATTTTGTAAGAAAGGTTAAAAAAATAAAGAATATTAAAAAATGGCAATAGCCAATTACCTATTATAACACTCTAGTTCTGCACCACAAAATGGTGAGTATATAATATACATGTATATAATATATATGTGTGTGCTCTAGCGCTATGATGGCTTTATATATTTAATATTCTAACATGATGCCTCTTGTCGCTTAAGGTTAGTGGCTCAGCTGTAACGCGGATACGTTGGTCTGTGATACTTACAGTATTTTCTAAAGTATAAAAAAAAGAAAAAAATATGTCTGTTAATAATTAATGCTTTTAGCATTAAGCTCGCCATTTGTACTTTAATATTTAGTATTGTGGTCAATAAAAATTTAATAATAATAATTATTATTATTTTAAAAAAGCTTTCTATACTAAATGAACTACAATTCTATAAATAAGATTAGATTAAGGAGCAATTGTGTTGACATCTGCGTATGTAAAAAACAACAATCATTTTTTCAATCATTTTTTTTAACTAACGTGTTAAAATTTCAATACTCGTAAGTAAAATATACACTATGACAGAAAAGACCTAAAAGATTGCTTGTCCGGATACAATTATATTTTTGAATGACATACATATGTCAGTCTCTTGTCACAATAATTTTGTCTTGTGTTGATAAACTAGCACAAACATGCCAACGTCAACAGGGCAAGCGCTGCAGCAGAAATTGCGGAAAATGATAATCATCATTAGGATAGAAGTCTCGGTTCTGAGTATTTTTAAACACATTCGGAGTCATGATTTTTGGCCCATGGCGCCCTAATGCTCATGATCTATTCAGAGAAATACCATAAAATTCGAAAGATAAGATACGCGACCCTAGAGCTGGAAGCTTTCTCGCCCAGCGTATAAGTATTGCTATACAGCGACAGTATGCTGCTAGCATTTTGGGTTTTGCAGCAAAAGGTACTAGTTATGTGCAGTTATTTTAAATATTTTTATTTTATTTTTAACATTTGCATATTTTCGTTAAATAAAATATAATTTTATGCATTCTTTTTCATACATATTACACATACATGTTGCGAAGTTTCGGCGGAAAACAATAACGGCCACAAAAATCATTTTGAGCACATTAGGGAACTCTCGCCTGTATATTTTGCGCAAAATGACGAATATCGCGTATACTATTGCTTTAATACCTGCGTCATGTATGCTAAATTGTTTTCCAAGGATGAGAAATACCTGCGATCAACGAGTGCACCTATTATTACCTATTAGCGTTGAAGTGCAATAAAGTCTCCCAGAAAAAACTTGTTTTTCGAACCTTCGTTTATTGCGTAAATAATAAATTTTATTATTTTAATTACATAGATAATTGTCATCAAATGTTAATTAAGTAGAAGTCTGTGACACGTTTTTTAAATACCGAGAACATTTCGGATTTTTACAATTTATTGTAAAGAATGTTCCCATACTGCATGTTTCGTCTTTCCCCTTCTATACAATTAAAACAATAACTAATTATTTACATTAGGTACAATAATGTATTATACTGTCACAGAATCTACATTAAACACGCATCTTTTTAATACTATTGGTCACACGTGTTCTCATATTTTTTTTACATCCAAGAAGTTTAAACTTAAACTGTTAATTGTTTTTGGAACATTTTCACGGAATTATTAATTATACTTTATTTCTTTTTAAATATCTCAAACAGCTACTTTAACCATTTACTGCCTATCTATAAGCACACCACAGATCACTATAAATTGTATATGTACACTTATCGTAGAATAATACATGGCATAGTGAACAATATTAAAAAATAAGATATAAAAATGCAGTCTTTTCCTAAAAAAAAGTATCTATATCTAAAGTATATTTTTATCAAATCTTCTGAATTCAAATCTTGACTTGATAATTTTTTTTTCTAAACGGCCACAACATCGTCAAAATTATCCATTCAAAACTGGACATCCTGTTTATTATAATTAAGGTACGCAGTGAGTTTGGTTGGCTGTATCACTTTTTTATTTTTTGTGCATACTGCGAGAAATTACTATTCATTTATATTTTGTTTTCTATCATTTTATTGTGTGTACAAAATAAGTGTTTGATGATTTTACCGATCCATCAATTATATGAATGAAAGCTATATATATAACGTGCAGCAATGTAATTACGATGTTATTATAAAAGCTGCTTAGCATTAAATTGTTGAAATTTTAAGCTAGCAGCTAATCATGAGAAGATTTGATAATCTATAGTAGTTTACATCTACACAGTATTCGGTAACTTATATAAATTTTTTGGTCATTAAATCAGCGTCCAAGAAAGTGGAAAAATAAAAATCTTTGTTGATATGTCATGTGACTCTGACATCATTTTTGTCATATGATGCAATGATCAGTGATCATCCGTGTGTCCAATGTCAATCGGAAAAATAAAATAACAGATACATGTCCATTGTTATTAATGCATTTCAATTTTAATTTTTAGTCGTTTCTAGTAAAGAATACATAGAGAAAATTAATTAAACAAGATCAACATAACGAAGCTCCATATACGTAGTACAAAGATGGAAAATAAAAATGACGGTAAGCTTTTATTGTCTGTAAGTATTCAATTGATATAGTACAATATGTACCCTGCACTGGAGCTGCGTGGTAAAGAATATTCCAGGTTTCCTTAAATATATCTGCGGAAGAGTGCGCAAGCGTACCTTTATTCCTGCCTAACGGTGCAATAAGGAATACCCAGTTATCGGTAGGAGTCCGACATAACCCGGTCCGCTATCCAGAGCGTCCGGATACCAATGACGGATTTACCAGAGACTGCAACTGTAGAATTGACAACAATGTTGTATATGTGACCTAGTGACCATCTATCTTGATGTTTTAATGTAATGTGAAATGTCACTTAATCCATATTTATATATTACTAGAAAGACGTCCTAGTGAAACTTCAGAAAACCTATGCCTTACGTTTAAAAGGTACTTACGTATTAATGCCACTGCAGCAACGTTCTGCTTTCAGCAATACCCAAATACGCATTTTTGTAGCATTAAAATGCAGGTCACTTAGGTTAAGTCAGGTTAGGTTAGGTTTAGATTGTCCACCCCCCGAGGGCTGCCACCTTGTTGTGGTGGGGCGGCTTGCGTATCCTAATGATCCCCGAGACTATAGAGAGACAGAGTCTCGACTCATACCGAAAGTCGAAGGGTGAAGGATCAGACTAAGAGCAGCCTAGGGAGTATGTTTCTCCGGGTGCCCCTCTGTTAAGCAGAGGGCACTCCAGACAGAAACGCGGTGGTATGTTTCGGGCCCGAAGGGTCCTAAATAGGGCAGTAGAGCGCTCTTGGTGCCCGAGAGCGCTCTAGGCGAAGGCGGCCTGCATAGGCGGGCCAACTGTCGGGGCGTCACGGTTGAATGCGCCAGCGATACCGTGGCGTCCCATCAAGACGACGAGGGTCCCGCTGGGTTTTAGTGGGTATTCTGGCACGTAGACAACGTGCCAGGGCTTCCCACATACCCTCCACCTACCCGCGGCAGGATGTGTAAATGCATTTCCCAGCATTAAAAAAAAAAAAAGGTTTAGATTGTCCACACTTGCTAACTATTAAATTTTTGCTGTGATGGCGTTAATATGTAAGTACCGTTTAAAATAGCACCCTCTTTTTTTAGGAATGTGTTTTTCTAGTTTTCTGAATTAGAAACATTAATTTATTATAATAGCAGTGAAGCATACAAAATTTTATTACTGCCCTTTTGATAGAATGCCCATATTACTTAACCTACTTTTATTTCTTAACCTGCTGGATCAAACCCATTTCCTAGAACCGACATGAGTTCCAAAAGAAGTTTTGACTGCTAAATTGATAAAGCCTACCTACTTAGTATTTCCAATAAAACATTCCATGAACAGATTGAACCCTGGTTTTTAAAGTTTTATTATTACTATAAATAGTTAAGGTAAGGTATTTGATTTGCTTCAACTAATTTGTTATCATGGTTACCAATTTATCAGTGATGTTTTAATTATGCCCATTTAAGATACAAGAGAAAGTACAAATTAAAGTATGGTACATATACATTTAAAAATACACCTCTACCACACTATGCAATATAAATAAATACTAATCAACAAAATCCTATGGAATATGAGAGCTTGTAATAGCAAATTTGTTCATTTTCAGACGTATGCAATATAACTGAAGTCTCTAACTTATTAGACAAAGTTATTATCAGACAGCTGCATTTACTTGAGGATAAAATGGTGTGTGAGCTCAATATAGAATCAAGTATCAATACAGGCACCATCCACCTAGCTAAGTCAAGATACATTATGGGACATAGTTCGGTGAGTGGGTCTAGGCTACCAACTGAAAGCAGTCCTGAATTTCATGCCTCTACATTGTGCAATATAGTAACGGAGGAAGATGGTGTCAAGCAGTTCCAAGTGGTGGAGAATGATACTGGTAATACAGTCAATCCCTTACATTGGTTTGGTGTTCTGGTCCCACAGGACTTACATAAAGCAAAGAGTATATTTCAAAACACCATAAACTTTGTGGTGGAATGTGCAAATATTCAGATGCAAATAGTTGAAAATATCAAGCATTTTCAAATGCTGTATGATTATAAGAAGTTGTTGCTTAAATAAGATAATGGTAAGTTAATTATTCACTAAAAGACAGTATCTTAAATTTTAAATCAATTTATTTAACATTGAAATTATTGGTTTGTTGATAACAATTTGTTTCACATTTTTAACATTGTCTCATAATTTTATTTATTTGATGTTGCACATACATTAAATAAATCAATTTATTTTCTAATAATATTCATAAAATTACTTGTAAATACTTGCTAGTCTATACAAGTAGAAGCCTACATTTAAAGTGAATATTTCTTTCTTCCATTTCTTTTTTATTGTGCTATGTTCAGAAAATGGTTTTAATGTTGAATTTTATGTAAATAACTTATTTTTTGTATATCAAAGGCAAACAATCATAAGTATATTGTTCGAATTTTCACTTTCTTGGCTAGTTGAGATATGGTCTTGGTAATATTATTGTTTTTATTAGTATTACATTATGGGTAATTTCATAGATTAATAACTAAACATTAAGAGTTAAAGTTCTGTATCTAGAAAGTAAATTATGTTAAAAGTTTCTTCATTTTTGTTATGCAATGTCATTGATATATTCATTTATAATCTACTGATTGAAATAAATTGAAAGTAAAATAAATGTAAATACATTGAAAGTAAAATAATACAATTACAATTTATTACAATTTTTTATTCTAATGTAATCTGTGAATAATCTTAACTGAAGTTGACCGAGGTTTTCTCGAACATCGGTTTGAGTCTAAATACATAAGTAATTGATCAATAATTATTTTTGTCCATTATTATTCAGAAATTGTGTGTGTTGTGAGGACTAGATATCGATAAAAAGGAAAAGAATAAAAATTGTAAGATATTAAGTTTGATAGTTTTAAGAAAATTTACCACCAGAACTTTGTACTTGTAACTTTGGTTAGTATTATGGAGGCATACCTCCATCATTCAAATATTATGCTGTAATCTAGATTAATTCACTATGATTTGCAATTTCTCTTTCGGGCTGTTTAATTGAATAGAAATAATTTTTGAAATAATTAATGCATTTACAAACTCAATACATACAGTCTTTAACTGATAATTAAATTTTTAAAGTGATTACTTGTTACATAATTCAAATGGATACCCTGAATTTATATAAAGCCTTAAGTAAGCTGACACATGAAAATACCTAGGGCTTAAAAAAGAATTTAACATGATTGTAATTTGATAATGCTTATAAGTAGAGAAGATTATATTGGATATTTATTTTTGTTGAGTTTTAAATACACAGATAATCTCTATTTTAATAATAATATAATCTATTTATTTATGAACTTAACATGGGTCACTAAACATAACATTATGACAAAATTTAACTATTAAATTTGGAATGACAATAGAACTAGACACTATGTAAAACAATCACAATTTAAAAACTACACACTAAAATACTAGTTATAAACCTCTCAATATATTGTAAATGCAGTGTATGTTTATTACATTTTGATTTAAATATATAAATAAACCTTTTACACACTCACAAGCCTGCACACTAGGATTGCCTGTGTCGCAGGTGGCATGGACATACGCAAATATGACATCACAAACACCCATGACCCGAGGACAAACATTTATTTGTCATATTATCCCGGGACCTCTCACTCGGTAGGCAGGGTCACTACCAAGTGGGTTATCAAAAATGCAATATTCAATCTGTGTAGAAAAAAAAACAATAACTGACATGTGGATCTGTGCATTGATCTCAACTTTTTGTGTAAGTTTGTGAAGTGTTGATGTTTATTTCTTTATTTTAAAGTAATGACTGGTTAGTGTGCCAGATAGGCTAGTTATGTGGTCGAAAAACATTACTCACATAAAAAAATTCTTGGAAGTGTGCTGTTGCATCTTGTATTGGTTGAAAGTATATTTAATATACTTTTAAACAAATTTATTTGCATTGTAACCATTTAATTATTTATTTCACTTAAAAAATTCGGAGGCGAGTAAAGGCATGAAATTTGCTTTTATAAAAGGTAAATTTTGATCAACGTTGAATTCTTTTTACTGTGTCAAATAAAAAATATCTGCACAGATAACAGGAATTAATTGTGTAATTATTTACAAAAGTGTATTTATAACAAAAACAAAAATATTTAAAACAAAAAATAAAAATGAAAAAACTGGTTGTAATAAGTTTACAAACAACAATAAATTAAATATCTAGCAACATTTGCCTACTTACAGTTAAGCCCAAAAAGTGTGAAACGTATCAAGTAGCACGCTAAATTGTATGCATTACAAAGACATTTCACAGTGTATTTGCTAATGTCAATTTATTTTAATTTGCATTTTCTGTAGTCAGGTCTCGTTCACATTTATTGGTACGACTTTGTGCATGAAATTCTCTTGTAGGAGGTACCTGTGGATGCCACTATTACTGCATGACTTTCTCAGTTTACAAAGTAAATAAAAAACATTCAACACTTACTAAACACTAATATCTTACAAAGCTATTATCAAAATCAAGAGCACTTGATTAAAGTTACGCATTTTCTGTAATAAGTACAATTGGCATTTTGAATTTGAACATTTAAGTAGGTACTTGTTTGACTGTACCTACATAGTTACATCATACATTTAATACATAAATAAAATACCTGAACATTGCTGTTACGTGTCATCACTCTACACTACCATACAATTGATTTTTTTAGTTTAGACGCTAAATCACCAAAAGTAATAAAACTTAATTTGGCTCAAATGTTAGGAAAGATTGCAAGTTATTTTCCTGCTAATTATTAGGTAGGTCAATGCCTACCTACGCTAGGAAATAGATTAACACAGTATACAACCAATAACGATACTAATAATCTATTATATAATTAATCTTATAATTTAAACAAACGTGTTTCTATTTTTGTAAGAAAGAATAAATACAAAGACAACCTACAGCTGCATTGTGCTGTTTTATCAGTCTGTGCGTTCAGCAATTCTATTTAAGGTTTTTTGGGTATTTGGTGTAAATTGTAATAGCAGGTGGGTATAGCCAGCCTTGCCATTAAATAAATACCTACATAATTATACTACATTTGCATGCAACCCAGTTGCATGAACAGAAGAAATTTAGTATGTAGTCTTGTTAGATTTAAATTGAAGCGCTGCACACTAGGAATAACCACTAAGTACTAAAAACAAATTCAATATAAAATACTTTAAGTATTTACTAGTTATTAAGTACTTTTCCTCAATAAAAAGTTGAAAACAAACAACAAATTTAATCCAGGGTGCCTCACTTGACAATGACATAATAATACGTTCGTTACATGTAGTAAGTAGGTATTCTATAACTTATTGATTTTGTACCAAAATATTTTTAACAACTTATTCGACACCATTTTATGTTAGAAAATACTTACATAAAAGTTTGACGAAATTGAATATAATCAATCAATTTTTACTTATATCTCTTACAGGCATCTTATTCGAATTGTGTTTCCAATTTTCGTACGCATTCGTAAGTTGTCCACGCTTAACCACTACCAGCTATTGGTAATAATTGGGCGCCAAAACAAAATATTTATTGAAGTTGGTTTGAAAGTCAAAAGTTATTCAAAATATAATTGAGAGATTATAAACGTTACAAAATAAAGGAACTTATATTTGCTTCCTCTCTGCTAACTTGTGCGCTAATGAATCTGCTTTAGAAGCGTTTACATTTGATCCGAAGCCATAACAGTATTGCCTATTATCGTGTTAAAATTATATGGGCTTTGAAAGCATTAACATGCACAACACATCGCCTAATATGTATAAAAACTGTAGTTTCAAGTAAATAGTGCTAAGGTTTACTTCGTGAAAATTTGTTAGCTAGCCTCGAATACTTACGTGATACACACTGGGAGTGACATATTTTGCAGATGACCAGGCAACGCCTTAAATTTTACATTATAATATTATTGTTTTGTTGTAAGTAAACAATGGAATTATGCTTATATGTAACCTGCTTTGGCGATTAATGTTTGACGTAAGATTGTAGAACGAAAGATTAAAAAATAAATAATACTGAAAATTGTCAATAATAATGTCATGGCGTATCCGTTACATTATTGGTAATAATTTTTTATGATCTTGTTTACCACATAATGGAGCTGCGAAGCTTCACCTTGGCCTATATTCTTACCGATTGTTGAAACTTAGTTTATTCCGCTTTTGTTCCTCGATAAAAACTTGTGTTTTTTTTTGGTCCTTCAACATTCGTGGAATATCGCTTTATAGACGCTGCTTATTTGGGATTCGAATCTTATTTGGTGAATGAACGACCGTTGAAGAAATACATCGAAATATCGAACGGTCCATTCCGGTTCGATATTACTTAACAATGAGTTTATGGACGATTGTAGCTAATCTATGTGGCCGGAGCTCGCTTTGGCGCGGGTTTGGGGCGAAGTGCGCGGGGTTTCCGTAGTGGAGGTGCCTCGCCCGTGTCAGTAGAACGCCAGAAAGATCGTGTACAGGCACCCTCTCGCCACCACGCTTGTACGTCTGTGTAATGAGCGCTGCGCTGCCGGCGCGCGCTTGCGTGTAGCATTGCGCACACACGGCAGAAGAAATACGTGTTTATGAACTCGCCTGTACCCTGAACAAATAATACCTACATGTAATTAATAATATTTACACTTGAATTAGAGTAAGATTTCTTGACTTGTATTCAGAAATATACATATCAAATGTCAATTTTATAAAGGTTCATGTGTTGTGAAAATGTTTTTTTTTTTAATATTAATAGTTATTTTTTTAATATTAAACGAGCAGACGAGCCACTTGATGCTAAGTAGTCACCGTCGCCTATGGACATCAGCAAAACCAATGGTATCATTGATGCGTTGTTGACCAGGAAATGAGAAGGTAAGAAAGAAAGAACTGGCTCTGAAGCCCCCAGCCGGAACACGACGAGTCGTTTGGCGGCTGACTCAAGCGGGAGGGTGGTAGCTAGCCAGGCAGGCTTCACGAAAAGATAATAATACCAGTAATAAAATTAATGACTAATAATAATTCTGATAATATAATCTTTATGCGAAACCCTACCACCAAGCAGGCTGACTTCTGTCGCATCTTACGACACCTGTTGTGCCAGCATGGGATTGGGGGGAGTATTCTGGAGTTTAACGCCTCATTAGTTTTTGTACTGATTTTGATTCTGATTCACATCTAATCAAAATTGTCCTTGGTCTAATTTAGTGATGGACACTCAATACCAGTATGACGACTAAATCACAGCCAGATAGAGGTAATATCATACGATCATAATGTCCAATTTGTAATCGTTAATAATCAAAAATAGAACCGAAATTCAAATCTCTGCATAGCCTTTGTATTATATATTAGCGATGATCAAGAGAACGTTAAATTATAAGTTACCTTCCACTTAAAGTACGAGTTGTAGAGGTTATCATCCTCGTCGAGACGGCGCAGGTACGCGGCCAGTTCCTCCGCGCCCGCGAACTCCTCGATGTGCACGTACGAGTTGAGCGGCGCTGCGGCTGCGTACTCGGATGCGCGCGCACCCATCACTACTGGCAATACGTCGTGTCTGTGAATAAAATACAAACAGTATACATACAACACAGGAATATTATGTAATAGGTAAACCAATTGTTTAATTAACTTTGCATCCAAAGAATTCGCAATATGTAGAAATAAAGTAGTTTTTAATCTATTAATATTGATCGCAAATTTTGAGTGAATTTCAAAAATTTTACATTATATATCGTTATTTTGAAATGTTTTTCAAAGTTATTCTACGATCGTAATCAATCGCGAAAAGAATCAGTCAACTGAAACATTTATAAAATTTATGGAGTTCCTTATAACTTTTATATCTAATTTATAATTCAGATTATGTTCGAGGTTTAAACGCAAACTATGTAGTAGTTAAAATTTTATAAACTTACTGCAAACCATTAACGAAGAATTTTTCGGTAATATAATCTCGACAATTGGAGTTTTCGAATGCGAGATAGAATTTGTAGTCTCTATCCAACATTTCTAGGCAGTTAGGGTCGGCGCGGGGGCAGTGGTGGGAGCCGCACGCCCCGTAAATATCCACAGGAATGAATTTGGCGAGTTGCCGAGCGTACTGGAGCCGCCGATTGCGTGCATGGCAATTTGAAACGAACCATGCTACCTGAAAATCAAACGTTGAATTCAAAAATCGATTTAAATAGATTTTAAGTAGGAATATATATACTGCATCTTTTTTTACTTAGTTTTACTAGTTTTGGAGATCAGGAGGGGGATGAATAGGGTACAATGGGGGCAACATTTTGTGCATATTCTGTAATATCTTTTAAATCATGAAAATATATATATTTGTGTCCATCATTAATACAACAAGTTAAACAGTAGTAAATTTTCAACTTTTCCACTAATAGTCTTGGTGTAAATTTGGACAGGCAGACAAGACACGCAAGGGATCCAGTAAGGGTTTCGTTTTTCTTTGCATGTATGATACTCTAAAATAACTTCGAGATTGAGTTCTAAATTACCATGTTGAATTATTTGCTTTATGCTTTGTTACTAATTAAATGTTATATTGAAGATATTTTTTTAACGGAAACGAGGTAGTTTTAATTCCATCAAGCAATTTTTGCACGAATTAGAATTTTAGTAGCAATGTTTGTCCTTAAATTCCTTTTTGAAAATAAAAAAGCTTTTACTGCCTGGTTAATTAAGACCAAAACTGCCAAAACAGACAGTAAAACAGCCGCGTACATTCGTTGCAACGTTATCTGTAACGTTGCTCTGGCAAGATAACCAACAGATTTATTAATCGCGTCACTCGTTGCCTTCAACGTATCGGTGACGCCCCTGGTGCGTCGGATCGTATACCGGACGTAACAAGTGTAGTAGATAAATATCAATTTTACACAAATTTATGTCCAATTGATATTACTTTTTTAGTTTTATTGGCTGCATAGTTTCTATCTAGTTCCTTTTCAGTTATGAGAGCATCGTAGTAGAACCACCGTTCGTACGGTGCAACGATGTCCGAGTCGCGGCGGTATGTCGCTGTCCAATTGAATACGTCCAAGGATGAGGGTCGAAGAGAAGCGGTGTGGTACGGACATTCCAAATAATATAGGATCCAAATCTGAAACATTAATATCTAGCGTAAATTAAGAAATTTTAACATGTTGACGTAGCTATGCAATAAATGTTACAATAATTTTACATATAACTATATGGGATGTATATTGTATATATTTAAAAGAAGTAGAAGCCTTAGAGGTTGCGGTGCCTTGACAAATGTGTGAGTCTGTCTTGACAACGCGCTTCTGAGTTTTGAAACTGCAATCGTGAAAGACCAGTCTAGTTTTTATTACTATTTATTAGTTTGCTTTAGTTAAATGACTTTTTCAGGAACAATTTACGAAAAAAAAAACATTTTTAATTCGAAAGGGACAGTTTAGTTTATCAGTTCGGCACCAGTGACTACACAGGTCAAAACGAATTGTGACTTTGATATGAGAGTATAAAATTTCTATAGATTAATCGATAAGTTAGACAAAAAATTATACATGATCTGAAAAAACTTTCTTTTTTTATCCAGGAGAAGGGTTGATCAATATTTTAGAAAACCCGTTATTAAAATTTTTATCTATAAAGATATCGGTATATATAATTTCTAATACCGATTTAAGTTGCAAAAAATTACAATTTAGTAGAAGAAACTTTAAAAGTGAACTCTATTTCTTTTTCTTTTATGTTCATAAGTACTTTCTCTTACTAAATCCCAAGTGTAGTTCCTCATCACATTTACGTAGTATTGCCTCTACAAGATAAATTTTAACTAAAGGTTACTTTAAACGTATCGTAATTTTCCGCTAACTAAGGTCTTTCAAACTTCCGACGCGGTTAGCTGGTTAACCTCGTTGTATGAAACTCACGTACACAACAGTAAAACTGAGTAATAAGTACAAATAGAGTGCCCTAGAATGGTGCACTGATTTTCAGCATAGGACCGTGTAATCGCGTACGAGGGAAATATGAAAAAAATTGGCCTGTCACGATGATAGTTGTGGTAAATACTATGGTAAAAAAAATATAGGATTTCAAATATCATTATATATTTGTGACCCTGTCACAATGCAAAAATTTGTGATAAAAAATAAAAACATTTTAACTTTACGTTAGCTGGGGTTACTGTAAAATCAACGTGAAGTTACAAATGACTGATTGATAAGTACAACTAGAGTGCCCTAGAATGGTGCACTGATTTTCAGCATAGGACCGTGTAATCGCGTACGTGGGAAATATGAAAAAAATTAAGATAAAGATAAGAATAACAAAGATATTTCGGTATATGTAAATAGTTACGAACGCAAACCTGATTTGGTGGCCTTTTGACATTAAAAGGTGTGTGATGATCTTTATAAAGAATAGCATCGGCGGTCGCGGCGTCCCTCGAGTCCGCTGATAGTGTACACCGATCTACGGGACACTTGTTTCTGATAAACTCCGTTCGTCCACCCGACACGCCCCACGCCCCTAGACCGTTCGCGAGTAATATCTTTTTTATAGGAACCTCCTCATCTTTAGGTAAAACATACATAAGTTGTTCTGAGATCCTGCAAGAGTTGTGAATTGACAATTAATCAACTATTTGAGCCATCACAAACTGATATATGGTTTTGAGTGAAAAATAAGGGCAATAGAATTGCAGTTCATGGATATTATCCAAAAGATAGCAACTCCAAGAAAGTTAGCATTGAAACACTTATTTATAAAGCTTGATAATGGCACTTGCTTCACGGTTGATTAAGTAGGTGTGGCTGTAGCGGCTGTAGACGGTTCAGGCGAATTATACAGGAGATGTACCAAATATCACGTGGAAAGATGATGTACATACCTATCTTCGCCAGGAGCATCTTCTGGAAAGATTTTTGCGTGAGGGTCGTGACGTAAAGGCCGGCGTTCACCGCCAGTGATGAACCAGGGCCTCTTATACGATGCGTCGCTATTGCGGTTAGATGCTTCTTCGCTTTCGGTTATTAAGTTCTGAAAGTATGTTGTGTTGCTGTGAATCGACGCGGTAAATTATGTTATTGTAGGTGACTCAGTTTTGCGAGAGATTACAAAATTATAATGCAAAAACAATGTCAGTACGGTACAAATCTATTGCTCGACATACTTTCACCTATGGAACAACGTCAATGTTCCTAGGTGAAATCCGTCAACCGATAGATGTTTCCCAGGTGTCTTCTAATATAAGTCCATTTGAAAGAAACAACATTCTAATATTTATCATAACCTAATATTCAATACAACATTTTGAAAATAAAATCCCTACCTATATACAGTCAAATATTTCTAATTTTTTTTACAATTTAACAGAGATTATAAAAATGACTAACAAACAGGAGACCACTCCAAGTCAAATAAAAGGTGTATCAAAAATATCCAGACTATTACACCAACAGTTATGTACTCTAGTACCTACTCTGTTAATGAACAGTTCTTAAACTCATTATTGTTCTTGTTGTCAATTAAAAATTATTAGTTGAATAAACAATGTAATATGATGTTCTATAAATTGGCAACACTTCCTAAATAAGAATATATTTGAATCTTGATAAAAAATGGCGTTACGTTTCTGTTGTATCTAGAAAGTGTTTTATGTTTGATCCTTTATTAAAAGTATACATCTATTTATATATAACCTTTTATTTATAAAACAATAGTTCGCATGCTTCTGTCATTGAGAATAAATATCGCTCAAATTCCTTGTTTATTATGGGACAGTACTAAGCCACAGTAGACCTATGACGAAAAAAGCTATACTCTGATCTATTAATATAATAAATAATATGGTATAGTGATAATAACATACACACTGTTTGATTAACACACGAAGTGAAATATGATAGTGAGTTGATAATTTCGGTGTACGTGCGATAAAGCTTGTTTATTATTTTAACATATAACATAACTTGAAATAACTGCTCAATTTGTAACTGTATCCGGAATTACGATTGTCTTATGTTTACCTTACTGTTAAACCATTGATTTCTTTATACTTCAAAATGATACTCACTTGGATATGCGAGTCTTCGCGCAGCGGCGGTGGCATGGAGGGCAGGCGCGGGGGGTCGGAGGTGGAGGGCGGTCGCGGCAGCAGCAGCAGCGTGAGCGCGGTCAGCAGCAGCGGCACAAGCAGCACAACGCGCCGAAGCGACCGCGCCGCGCGCGCCCACATCTCTCAGCGCACCCTCTGCCGCGGCCACCGCGACACGCGTGCCACTTGCAATCCCATTCTAATACCGAGCCATCACTGACCGAGATACCCTTCACATCTGAAATAGTGTTATCGATAGCCAATAACAGCATGTTAGTCTTATCTGCTTTATTAAGGTAACAACTAGCACAGTGCGAAAACAAAGCAGGTGATGGATAGTAAGCAGTCACTGCCATGTATAATTTCAACAACAAGAACTGCACGGGTGCGTAGCTGATCGAGAAACCCGCAAGTAAACTCGATAATTGTTAACTTATTAATCCACTTGTTAACCGGCTTTACGGCATAACAATCAAAACACGATAAAAATATGGTCGACTTTTAATAGGGTGGCAGCTAGTTTAGTAGGTGAAAAACCCTACAATATTGTACGCGCACTGTCGGGATTAAGTAAGGTGGAACAGGGCCCAACAACCTAAGGCCTTTACTTCAGTTGTTCAGTCTACATGAGCGGAGAAGATTGTTTGGACGTAGGGAAGAAAGAAGCTTTTTGTACGTTGTCTTGATTTCAGTTGCTGAACAATTGTTGATTTTGAATCTTAAGTAGCCATAGTCATAAACTGGTATACGTCGAGCCAATTTGAATTAAATATTATACATATAATACTGAAAATTTCCACTCCATTTTAGCCTAGCAATAATTTCGGTTTAATCAACTGAATACATCAAAACTAAATAAATAAAGTTCAATATCCTTTTTTTATGATAGTATTTAAAATTTCCAATCTTTATACTATAAAACAAATATAATCTCTAGATACTTATTGTTCTCATAGGTCTAACGGTTTTCAAATATATTTATGATCAATAACTTGCATTTGTGTTTTTCGAGAACAACTTACAATTGTAAATACATGAATTTGTCACCTACTTTTCTAATTTACCACCTACCACAATCGAAGGCGTATTTCTTTCGTCGTCACTTCTTTTTAATATCACACTAACAATAGCATCTTTTCGAAACGATAGCAGAAGCAAAAATGACGTACATAAGTAAGTATAAGTATTTGCAACATACTGATTTTCGTATTAATGATTTTGATTTTGCAATTTGAAATGGAATGGTTACCAAAATATTGGAATAAAGCTAAGGTTTCAATTTATAATTGCTGATTACATACCATCTAAAAGTAGGGACATTATTTAATTTGAAACTCTTCAGCGGTAATTCTTCAGTAACAGCATTTGCTAGCATTTAATACTTTTCATTTTGTTTTATCTTAACACTCATGTGTATGTATATCTTCTCTACAATGAAACGAAGTTGTTGAATTTAATAAGAGGTTATTGACGGCTTAAATTTTCAATTTGAATAAACTATCGTACAAACCTTTAGAATATTGACACAAACTTTTTTACGTCATTATTGGACTATGAGTAGTATAAAATTAGTTCTACGTTGAAACCGTACAAAGAGTATTATCGGTGTATGAAGGCGACCATATTCTTTATGATTTATGGTCTACGGTAAATTTACAATACACATTGTTTGGGGTTTCTTGAGAATAAATACGATGCGTATATAATAACGAATTTACTGAATTGTTACATACGAGGTAGCGTTGTATAAAATTGCGTATAAGAAAATTATGAGTGCCGATCGCGCACACGTTGCTGATTGAAATTGAAGTATCGACGGCACGTAGGTTTCTCCCATTGGCTGGGCCGGTATCGTCGCGTCATCACTGCCCAGTAACATTCATATACGTTGTGATACTATGTCAGACCAGCCTGGTGAAGGAGGTGGCAACGGTACGCGCTTAAGGCGACGATTCTGTTAAGGCGAAGCGGGAACATACCCCCGGCCTTGGAGCTACTAGCATCCAATATTTTCTTCGCCATGGTCCTGTATTAGCGGACAAATTCGGGGGAATGCGCGACTGATTACTTCGGCACTAGTTTGGATGTCCGCCGCACGGGATACGTTATCCACTAAACTGTTGGACCGAAGATCCTCTTTGTTCTCTCTCCATTTGGTTCTAGTCTGCATTTCCGATATGTACTCCTTGCTCCATCGGTTCCAAAAGTGTTGTTTGATTCGCTTAAGTCTTTGATAGTGTGTCAGCTGATGGACAGGAATATCAGTCAGCTGTTCCGTGACGGGTGCTGTTAAGGAGCGACCAACCAAAAAATGAGCAGGACTCAGGGGGAGGAAGTCGTTCGAATCTAAAGACATAGCTCTGATGGAACGGGAATTAAGAACTGCTTAATTCTGTGCTAATACCGTACTGAATTCTTCAAATATCAAATGTGCATTTCCAACTACTCTAAGTAAGTGATGCTTGCAGGACTTCACCCCCGCTTCCCAAATACCACCAAAACGAGGAGCATATGGAGGAATAAAAGAAAATTTAATATCTTGACTAGTGGCGTATTCTTTAATATCGCTAGAACAAGTAGCGAGAAATTTAGAAAAATCATATGCTATGTAGACCTAGCAAATTCCTTCCATTCTTTCCATTGTCAGATATTATATCAGCGGGTTTACCTCGTCGAGAAATAAATCTCTTTGATGCGACCAAATATCCGAAGTCAGGTCATTGACTAGTTCGATATGTACCGCCAGTTACGAAGTAAACGAATAAACGTAAATAACCATTAGTTAATTTCGAGCCCCTGCCCTTACGGTTCAGCACGAATATCGGTCTAGCATACGGTCGCAGTACTAGAACGGAAAACATGGAGTGATCCTCTCTCGAGGTAAGTTACCCATTATAGGAGATAAGGTTTTCCCTTATAGTCGCACACAAGTAACACACTGATGCACAGTTCGCCTGGCAAGGTTTCTACTCCCTATTGGCCTGTACGTCCCGCGCACGTTGTACAGTAGCGCCTGCGGAGCCGCGTGATGCAGTCGGCTGTGTTCATCGCGGAACAACAATATCGTAAATCGATGTTTAGAAGATATTAACATCGGATGCTTTTTATCAAAATTGAATTTTAACGAGTTTTCCAATCTTCCGCATACACGTATAATTTTATTATTACCTAAGAATAAACTTTATTTACATAATTTATAGATTTTAGAGTGCAATTATTAGACAACAAAATAAATTTCTTTGAGACAATCTTACTAAAGTCCGATTTGCTTCTCTTAGCTCATCAACAGCAAGATTATCTGTATACCAGTTATTTTTGCAACGTGTATTGTGAATAAATCGCAACATGTATGCACAAGCTCGCTGCATACGATTAAATTGAGAACAACGTTGAAAAGGGAAGAAACAGTAATTACACTCAGTAATAAATGTATGTACCGTTTTCTGTTTTATTTCCGGAAGATCCTTCGTGTGTGTAATAGGAGGCTGTTTAGAAACGGCTAAATTGTAATCGAATTCAGGGTCGTGCAGAAACGCTGGACCACTCAACCACAGATCGCAGTAAGCAGATTCAGAGACGTCCGAGAAAACATGTAATTCTATGCGTTTTGGATTGTTGCCTATGACGTGTCACGGCACGCGGAGATCGTTGAGGAGGGAAAGAGATATTGCGAAGTGATTCCAAGTTAGAGCGACGTCGGCAGGAACCTCATCGTCGAAACCAGTTTTCAGTAACGACAATTTTTGCAACAGAATTTTTATAACAATAATTATTGGACTCAACAATCCTAAAGGGTCAAATATTTGTGAAATATTAGATAATATTAAACGTTTGGTAATTAATTTATATTCACATTGAGTTTTAAAATAAAATTCATCGTTAAAATTAGACCAACCTAAACTGAAAGTTTTTGAATTGCAATTCTCGCCGAGTGTTAACTCTTTAGATACATCTGGCGTGTTATTGTCTTTGTCATTAAATTTAAAATTAAACATCCATTTTCGAAGTATAAAACAACGAGATTTAACAACCTTGCTACATTTTGACAATATTTTAACAAATGATCTTTGCTATCGCTGCCTGTAATCATATCACCAACATAAAAATCTTCGTTAATGATTCTCGTAATGTTATAATCCGTACAGACAGCCGCTAGTTGATTGAGACACCTACAACTCAAATATGGTGCAGATGCCGTTCCATAAGTAACTGTGTTCAGTTGATAGACAGTTATAGGCTGAGATGGATTATCACGCCACAAAATTAATTGGTATTGGCGTTGATCCTCATAAACCAATATCTGCAGAAACATTTTTTCAATATCAGCACAGGCTGTGTACTTATGTTGCCTAAATCTTAACAAAATTGATATAAGTTCACCCTGAATTGGCGGCCCTACCATCTGTAGATTGTTGAGCGAGCGGCCGGTGCTGGACGCGGCGCTGGCGTCGAACACTACACGCAACTTGGTAGTGGTTCTGTGTTCGCGGAATACGTCGTGATGCGGCATAACATAATGAGGCGTTCCGTAATGTCCCAAACGTATATATTCATCGATAAATTCACTATAAAGTTTTCTCTAATTAGGGTTTTGTAATAAACGCATTTCGAGTGCCAAAAAACGACGTTCTGCTTGCGCGTAGTTTTCACCCAGTGTCTCGGGGGGGATAAAAGGAATACGTACACAGAACCTTCTGTCAGAGTTGCGCATAGTATTGTCGACGAATGTTGTTCACAGGCACGCTCCTCTTCCGTGCGCGAATCCCAGAACACGAGCGTTTCCTCTAACTCCCAGAACTGTCGTAATTGCGTGTCAATTATGTGTGAGAAGCTACACTGAATCGGATGGTAATAACGCGAAATAGAACAAATAGGTCCGGAAACGATCCATCCTAATTTTGTATCTAATAAGGAGGGCCCATCATCATCATCGTAATCTCAGCCGGATAACGCCCACTGCTCGGCATAGGCTTCCTCCAAGGATTAGGATAGGAAGGGCCCATTAGGTAGCTTTATTCTATTATTATTTATTAAATCCCAAAATATATCAGCTCCGACTAAAATGTCTATATTTCGAGATTCATAGAACTTCGGATCTGCTAATAGAGTATGTATGTTCAGGAATATTTAAGTGTTCGTATTGTTCGGCAATTGCGGGCAACTCCGACGTAATATTAGGTAAAATAAAACATTGTAATCGTGTAGTATAAGGTTTTGGTGCGAAATTTATTTCGACATCACATATTTGTGTACACAATGTACACGATGTGATCGAGTCACCGACATCTCTTATTTCGTGTGTGGACTGTGTTATAGGCGCTTGAAGTAAATCACGTAATGATTGTGTTATAAAGCATCGTTGACTGCCGCTATCGAGAAGCGCGCGAACTAAATTTTAATTATTATGAATATCGGCTATCTCAATTAGCGCGGTGGATAACAAAAGGGGTGCGACAGTGGCGGCGGAACGAGCGCATTGAATGTATGTATTTTATACGTTGTTTGTTCGCCCGGTCGGTTGGCACCTGCACTGATAAAGCTGAGGAAGCATTTAACAGCGGCGCAGGGGACACGGGACGGGGCGGTCTCTCACCGTATTGAGGTATTACGTCCTCATTCGCGACATTGCCGTACGATGAATTATGTATGTGTGACGGACAGGCTTAAAATACAAGCGCTCTTACGATTATATGGATGTACTAAAGAGTTATGCTTTTTATTGCACATTTGACACGGTGCAAATCCGCAATCATCAACAGTGTGACTCGAACGTAAACAGTTTATACACAAGTTTGTATCGTTAATACATTTCAGTTTATATCGAGTATATATATATGTATAATCGAGGAATTTAGACAAGAGTATAGCGGATGAACTGCGTTGCATAGTGAACAATGTTAAAATAGTAGGCAATTTAATTGAATTTCGCTGATGACCATTAATTACATGTTTCCGAACTGTCACTGACCTGATTTTGCTTTAGTAAACATTCAGCTTGCGAAAGAATGTTATAATAACTATCCTCAAACTGTTCTCTGTGAGTTAACTGCTCCTCAACATCAGAGACGGATTCTTCGAGCTTGGCTTGGATTTCAGTGAATTCACTGAATAATGTAGTGACTCCTCGAATACGCAATTTAAGGTCAATATATTTGAGTAGATAATATACCTTTAATGGAAGAAATATAATTTGCAAACCTAGTTAACCAACTCTTAATTATGCCTCATTTTTTCACTAGATCTTTAATCATACTATTGTCACTATTAATTGGTATATTAGGCGACTTATCGCGAGATTTTGCAGAAACTATGATATCTTGTAAGTTCTACGCTCATTTTGGAGTATAGTAGTAAGACGGAGTACTCACACAAAAATAAATTTCCTGGTTGTTGCACACACACTTAGCAGAGCAGCTGGAAGCGCACAGCAATTAGTACAGCAAATTCTCACTTTTTTTGCGCGGTTTCGGATGCGATTGGTTTATCTAAAAGCTTGTGTTTAGCTATTCCTGTTGTACTTCTGCTTCTCCTTATCCTTTCTCCTGTGGTATGGATCTAGTTGACCATCTAAGTTTCAGTTGAAGTCCAACATTCAAGGAGTATTGCTGGTTCAGATTTTATATGTATTCGGCTACGAAGGTTCAAAAATGTTTAAGGTTTCTTGCGAATAAATACGATGCGTATATAATAACGAATTTACTGAATTGTTGCATACAAGGTAGCGTTGTATAAAATTGCGTATAAGAAAATTATGAGTGCCAATCGCGCACACGTTGCTGATTGAAATTGAAGTATCGACGGCACGTACGTTTCTCCTATTGGCTGGGCCGGTATCGTCGCGTCATCACTGCCCAGTAACATTCATATACGTTGTGATACTACGTCAGACCAGCCTGGTGAAGGAGGTGGCAACGGTACGCGCTTAAGGCGACGATTCTGTTAAGGCGAAGCGGGAACACATATATAATATAAAAATCAATATATACATATCGTCTTTCGTTATGCGTACTGCATAGGATTGTAATAGGTTGCCTGGATCGGTGACCCCGATGTCATATGATATGGGAGTCTTCAAGAGGACAGTGAATAGACTTATATAAGTTAATGCGCTCTATATCTTAGAATTCATCACCACTTACTCTCAGGTGAGATTGTTGCAAAAATCAACTTATTTTATGTAAAAAAATCTTATTTTTATTCTCAAGAAAAAAATACTGCCACGTTAAGTTTACCGTGTACATACGGTATACCTACGGCATCAGTCAGGCAATAACTTATAAAGGCGTAAATTTAGATTTGGGTATAATTGTACGAAAGTATGTACATATATGTAAGAAAATTTTGTACAAAAAATTTAAACATTTTAGCTGAGACAGAAAACTGCTATTTTAGTACCTCTATTAACTATAAATAAAGCATAAGAAAAACATAGCGTGGGTTGTACTCACAAATTATAGTTTTACACAGCCGTTGGAAGTAAGTGAGTGAATTGAGTTCGATATCAGTAAATGTTGCGACTTACGACAAGAAGAAAAATAGAGTGTACTAATGTTTACAGTACTGTGTACAAACACGATAAAATTGTTCTTAAAAAAAAATATGCATTTCATTTGGATTACTAGGGGCCAGGGCGCCTCCACTCCTTGCCCTAAACGCCACTGGGCCTCTAAACCCGGCCCCGATTCATCTAGTTTGATGCAGGAGTGGACGGTCGAAGAAAGATGACGTTTTGAAGAAAGTCTTTTGATGGGTGGAAATTAGTTATTATGTATTATATATAATGTCTACATAAATTAAAAAAAAGAAAAATAAAAGCTTTGTTTCGCATATTTTGCTTCATTTGAAGTATGTATTTAATCATACTATAATATATATGTACTGTAATAAATTGAACTATACCTATAATATATATCGAATCATACAAAGTTTTTTACCAATTAATGATTAAACGAACTTACCTGTACGCGAAGTTCTATCATAATCATAAGTATAGTACCGCCTAACATCTCGTCATTCACGCGCTCTACTTGAGGGTAGGTAAAAAAAATAAGTTATTTACATTCAATCTGGTAGATCTCTTCTCTTGCATCAGTTAGTTTAGAGGATAGCATATATTTCACAAAATTTAAGCGGAGGTTTGCAAGAACGGACGGGAAGAAGCCATAACATGTATTCTACGTAATTCACACCATTGCCAAACCTGATATGTGATGTCCGTAAGGTGAGGGTACTGAACACCATCCATTCGGTTTATGTAGGAGATATTATCAACACGAAGTAGAATTTGACAATTGTTTAGGGTATTTACAAAAACCTTTAAATTGAAAAAGGCAGCTTTAATTTCTAAATAGTTGATGTGCTGCGTTGGTTCCTGAATAGTCCATAATCCACTAGCTTTCTCTAGTTCGCAAGCAGCTCCCTACCCCGCATTTGAGGCGTCTTTGATTTTACAAAAAGGTTTCTTTTTGCGTTGAACCACCATTTTAAGCCAGGTTGCAACGTTATAGGTAAATTAAAAAATTTATCATATTTATTGTCAAATTCAAAATCTAAATATTTAACACGTTCAAAAAACTTTGTGTATATTCAACTATACTCCACAGCTGGACAAACTGAAACTAATAACTCCATAAAATGTGCAAGGTCGCGTATTTTACGTCTCTTGAGAGTTAAAAATAATTTAATTTCTGTTTTAACACGATTTATTTTATCGGTGGGTAACATGATCTGGAATTTTTCATAATCTAGTACAAATACAAGAATGTACATATTTTGCCTGGAACCATGCAAATTTTCTCTTCATGTATTCTAATCCCGAGGACCAACCCTGAGTATAATATAGATGATTTTACAATAAAACTTCAACCTGCTAAAAGAGTATTGAAATCATATTAACAGCTATTGAAGCATATTGGACCGGAGCAACTATTTCCAACATCGATTGCTGGTGGGGTCAATGGTCAATTCACTCAGAAATCTTATGCCACTTGATCATCTATGTCGAGGCTTAACTTAATGATTGTCATCTAAAGATGACGATTACTGAAGACTTAACGTGCTCTGCGAAGCACGGAAACACTCAAGAAATTTTGTTAATAGTAATGACCGCTCGATTGTGCTCGGAGCTGTTTAATTCGTTCGATAACTTTTGAATTTATGCAACTTATACATTACACGCGGGATCATGAGCGTTATACGGTTATCATATATAAAAAATAAATTTTATATATAACTAACACATATATTTTGATATCCAATAATATATTATATAACTGTGAATTATCCCGGTAAGGTATCGACAGATTTTGTTTATGATTAGGCAGTAGTTTTTGTAAGGGTTACCTTTTAGTCCATGCTACATCCTGATACTCATGAATGTACGGTACATATTTGTATTTTTCCAGGCATTTAAAACTAAACAAAGAACGACTGGCGATATAAATGGTAATGAAAGCGTAGTTCGATATTATCGTTATCGGGTATTATCAGCGTGTGGTACTGATATTGCTGACTCAACCGTGAATTACATTACTGTTTTCGATAGAATTCTGATGTAGTAAAACATAAACTTTAGCATAAATGTGACAGACTTAGTCGGGAGCATGAAACAAGAATACTTGGTTGGTAGAAGTTATGGTTCGGAGCGCTGCCGCCAGAGGGCTTCTTTGCAAAACATCAGCAGCATAATTATGTTGCGCTGATAACAAACAACTAAACGATATCGCATTTTCCGTCTTATGCCTTTTGTTGAGCTTTGTTAATGTACATTATTAACAAAATACGAAAGGATGTTTATCGTCTGAGCATTATCGTAGTTTTAAAAATGGCGTAATTTTTTCCGTTCTTTTGGTATTTTTTTCATCGCTGAAATTTATTATACAAATTATTATTATAATGAAATGGATATCGAAATATCCGTTCTTATAAATGTATAACTGTACTGACATTATATATTATTGTTATGTATGGGTGTACGAACTTTGCAAAATCAATTAGACAGCGGAAACGTTTGCAGAGCAGCGCTAATTGAGTACCGTTTTGTCACACATGCCTATGTTCGAGTATGCCGTGAATAAAAGTTCCTGAAATACGTTGGCACCATACGGCAAGTGAATTCCAGTGATAATGCTTATATTATAACAGAAGAAAGCAAGCGCACAGTTTAGTATTGGGATTTTTATGAATTTGGATTTTTACAATAATATATTTACCTGTCCTGTGCGTGTTGATATTCTGAATTAAATATAAAATGTAGATTTATTATATGAGTATTAATGCCGTTACATTATTGTATTTACTTCACAAATCATACAGACGGATTCAATTAATCAACTAATTAGGACTGTGTCAAGTAGGTAGGTCAGAAAACTAAGTCTCAGCCAATAGGATTATTACAACCCACATATTGACCCACTGCTGGGGTCGGGACTTCTCTCACAATGAGAGGGGTTAAGGAGATATTCCGCCAAGTGCGGATTGACGGATTTCACACACCTTTGATAACGTTATCTCGAACTCTCAGGTATGGTTTTTCTCACGAAGATTTGCTTTAGTGAAGCAAATTATTAGAGGTGCGTGCTAATTCGAACAGGGTTAGGAGAGACTGGGGTAGATTATAAATATATAAATATATCGGCTTAACATTGCTAAGTTAATTCAGAATAATACATGTAAGCGACTTTGTCAAAATACACGAAGTAGCTACATGTATAGTAAACTTTATTACCCGTTCAACTTTTAAGTAGTTAAATTATTATAATCTACCCAAAAGTTTCCTTTTATATCCTTGATTAGTGCTATACTGTCGTTTGTGACAAAAAATGGATACAAGCCATACTATAATTGAATTTACATTGGGAATAGCGTATATGAATTTAATTTATTTTATAAAATTTACCACAAGCATTGGCCGAAAAATTAAACGAATGAATGAAATCATATTTATTCGAAGGTTTTTAGAAACACTTTCCGAAAATCATGCTACACCATATCTTCAACAAATCTCTACTGTAAGTGGTCCTTGGAGAAGAAGCGGCAGGCAGAAGTTACAGAAAGCACTTAATGATACTTAACTTATGGTTGTACCTACCTATATTAAGCCCTGTCCCTAGGCCTGAGGTTATAAATGGCGCATACTGTTCTTTCTGTAAAAAAAAATTGACTCAGTATTAGCAGCTGAGCCCTACAAGAACAGACCATTAGACATTACACTGTGACAGTGTAAAATTGTGTGTGACAGTGTGAAAATAAACTAATCTTGTTGTTTCTACGCCAGCTAAGAGCCTCAGCTTGTAAGTAATAAAACCTACGCATTTATAACTTTATAATGCCCGATTTCTGAGGTACAGACGAACTTAGCTGTTAAGCATGTTCGTAACCTAACCGTCCCAATTAAATCCACAGTTAATTTGTAGCTGTAATAATCGACAAAAACACTAAATAGATAATAATAATACTTAATACTAGTAATCCCCTTTCGCTTCGTTTACGAATATTACCGTCTTTAGAATCAAAACTTTGATGTTTATCAGGTATTTATTTATTTTGCTGTACTTCATTGTTTTAGGCGTAGATTTTTAAAGTTATTTTAATTAAAAAAACATCTATTGCATTAGCTGCAGAAATCAGTCATAACATAGTAGTTTATTTCATTTACCGCGGCAAAAGATTAATTTTGTAATGCAATCGTTGAGTAATGAGTGGGCGGATCCTCCGATTGTAAGTGTTCGCCGTCGAACATCGACGGACATCATGGACAGATTCGACACCGCTACAGTTTTATTATTAACTTTGCTAGTTACCACTCCGCGTTCCTTCAGACTAACAACGCCTTACGCTTAGAAATAGCACCTGCATTGTTTTACAACTGAGTTTCTCTCTTAATGTTAATTTGAAATATATGTATTAATTTTTAACTTTTTATTTATGGATGGATTGCAATGGAATTAAATTTAAATGTTAAGCGATGCTTACTGTAATACATTAATGACAACCATAACGAAACCGAGTAAGTCGTTTCTGAGATTAGGGCGCACAACCGCAAAGACAAACAGACAAAAATTATAAATAATTACTGTTTGGGGTTCTATTGCGTTGATATAAAAAAACAAAATTTAGGTAAAATAACATTCTAAATTTGAATTTAAAAAGTCAACATGGCATGGTATTATGGCAGTCTCCATGGAAAATTTGCACATTTAGAGGTCAAACAACATCTTAAACACTTTATATTACAGGATATATCGCTAATTTTATCACGTATGACGACCAATATGACAAAAAACAAAATATCTTTCTTAAGTTCAATGCCTTTTAATTATTTAAGGATTTTATTTATCGGAAAATTATATAAGGTACTCAGGTAATTATTGTCTCTGATATAGTTATAGTAGGTTTGTAAACGTTAAGACTTATAAGTGAGAGTGGATTAATCATTATTTATAATAAAGATCGTATTATTTACATCCCACAGCTTCATTTCAGGATACCCTGAGACAAAAAATTTTTCCTACGTTTCAACAATTTCCATTGGCAAGGTTTAAATCCTCGTGGCCTATTTAAAAATGGAAGCTAGTGATGGGGGAACAAAGAGAACTAAAATTATCTGAATGTTAATTACTTTGTAAAAATGTTTTTCTGATAAGTATGTCAACGCTGGCCACAAAGTATAATGTTTGTCAGTATTAATGGTTGTGGTACAAACAGGGAAATCCATATTTTCAAAGAAGTATTTGAACTCTGTGGAATCCTTATCTCTAGTACATTATGCCTACACTAATATAAACCAGTTATCTTGGGATCATAGTTTCAATTTGAATAACGAGCATAGGTTTTATAAAAACAAAAATATGAGACGATAGACATTACAGTTTGAAACAAAAATTATAATAAAAATGCGAAAATAATGCAATGTGGAGTAGGTACTTCGTAAATAAAAGAACAACTAAGGTATCATATATGTAATATTATCTACCATATATACAATCAATATTATCTACATTTATATCTGTACTAATATTAAAAAGTGGTACAATTAACCTAAATGACTGATTTGGCTTCGTCGTTTTTATTACTTTTATCTTCACGGTTATTTTTAAACGTTCGATAAAGTATTTTATTACAAGATTATTGTGCAGCATTTGCTTAATATTTGGCGTTCGACTACGTTTACTGAACTCTGCGATTGTACCACATTGGGAAATAAGTACAGTTGCAACGCATATTCGGTCGGTATTCGGCTACATTTATTCTATTTGTCCAAGTACTGAATATGTCATTTAGTACTTTTCGGCCGAATACCGATTACTTAAGATTTATTATTGTAACCAGATAACTAGGTAAAAAAAAGAATAAGTACGTATTTTTCTTGTAGTCAGTAAAATAATCAATTATAATCAATTTCCTTAGCGTAAAAATAAAAATAAGTATCAAACATCTGTTCACTTCTCTATTCCATCGTCTTAATTTAGAAGTACTTAGAAGATCGAGTTGCAGGGCAATTAAATTTTTCTGCGTTCTTCCTATTCTTCTAGTAGACATTCCAAGCTTAAGTGAAAAAACAATTTAGAAAAATATTTTTTTTGTCACAAGGCTTACCAAACATGGAGATCTACATATTTTTCGTTATTTTCCACGATTTGAATGAATTGTCTTGATATGATATATTTATAAACAGTGATTGAACTGTTGAAAGCCTTTTCTACTATATTTACTGCCTCATTGTCATGGGCTATCATTTAAGTTGGTCCGGATCAAAAGTATTTCAGAATTTAGGCATTCGTAACATTGTTTCAGATGCTATTGCTTCTTTAATGCCTTAACTTTGTTTATACCCGTGTATTGATCCGTAATTTCTTGTCCCTACTGAAGCGCAGGCTGAGGCGTAAGGTGACGGTGTCCCTTCCTAATGTAGTCGCTGTTCTATTGATTGTCCTTACGTATTGTGACGCGCACCAAACTATATTTGTCAAAACTTGCAGCGCAGGCATGAGCGCGCGAGCAGCGTGGTGTTGGATCCCTCCAAGTTACTAATATCTAATATTCGGCGAGGAAGCCCGCAAAATATTGGCTATTCGGTGTGTGGCCAAATATACAATTCGTTTCAACAGTAGACATAAGTTAAGCCCTGTGATTTGTTTCACTAAATATCTCAGCCAGTAATGGTATTATTATAGTATGTATTCAAAATTAATTTCCTTTATGAATTCAGTTGTATTTTTCACGTTTATCCCTTCGCGGTTGAACGTTACTTACTTCTACTTTGATACTGAATAATTGAATTTAAACCGCTCGAAACGCTGCTACGTTTTATGTAGTTCTGTATATATTTGAAGAAGAGTTAATTTTAGAAACAGTATGTAGCCGCCCATTGCAGAATAGAATACATGATAGTTACAACATTCCATGAAATAAAAGAAAAGTAAGGATTTTATTGCAGCCATTACATTCTAATATCATGTGTAAGTGGCAAACAAAACATGATTAGTCTTTATCAATTTTTACACCTGGAATGTTACACTCGGTTTATTTCGTTTATGATATAACACTACAATATCGCACCGCTAGTTGGATGAATATGAAATCCCATTCGCCTTTATAGAACGGTAACAAGAATCGTGTAAGGCAATGGAGATGATATACAGTGTAGTTTATATTACAAATTGTATACGACGCAGTTCATTAATAGTCGAGATAGAGAAAAATAGCATTATTTTGTTTTCTTCTAGATATAATCATACCATACATAAATAAGTAATAGTTTTAAACTGGTGTCGGAATATCTGTCTCTTCATTGGTACACTTATAAACTAAAATTATGGTTGACGATAAGAATTTTAGTCAGATTAGTAAATTAACTGAAATTTATAATGTACACTCATCGTCATTATGCATAAGATAGCAATTGTTACAAATATAATTAAATATCGAATACTTATAATTTATAAGGTTTGTCATGATGTATAAAGTGATGTTATAATCAGCTTTAAAAGTAAAATAAAAACTTATGGGCATTTTAAAACTTAATCTCAACAAGGTAGATAGGTAATCTAGTTTTATCTATGTCACGTTAAAAAATCATATCTACGATAATACGCTTTGGTGATAGCGGTTACTATACCTAAATACTTCAACGTATAACAATAATTAAATTACAAAAATTTTGATTGCAAATGAAAGTCTGACCTATAAATTAACGATTAATTATAGTTAATTTTTGCGTAATAATGGAAGGTAGACTGAACGTAAATTTTTATTTCCCTGTCAGACGATGTCTATATCTTCTAAGCCGAGTGTAGTTTGTGTTACCTATTTGGTGTATAAGATTATTTTTAAATACTAATTCATAATTTAAAAAAACTTCACCACCTCGATCTTTATAATTCACACCCTTGCGTATTAATCAGATAAAATGAACGATTGTTCGTTTTTACTATTTTATTAGAAGAATTATTTAAAATCGAATGTCAGGCCTGACGGAATTAAAAACTATTGTCGATCCGCTTTGCTAAATTAAAATAAAGTTCATATTATGTATGTTGGTAGTCCCGGTAGTGACATGGATATTGTAGTTCAAAATCTCGTTATATTTACTCGATAGTGCGTTGTCAAAGAGTTTTTATACACGTTTATCTCGTTCTGTTATTTTAATTGAAGTGTTTATGACTAATTTTATCATACCTCCTAATTATATCATACATCAGACTAAATAACTCCATGTAATAAATATCTTCACTAATATATCACGCTATATCACCCCGTCAGGAATGCAATACTCCATAAAGCTTCCATAGTTAACTCCTGCACAAAATTAAAGCTGTTGTGTGGTATCTCAGTCATTCACGATTAGAATTTAATGAGTTCATGTATATTCTTTATGGTTTTACAAAATGTTTAAATTTTAGAGGTTTTAATTATGTACTCAAACATACTTATTGGTATTTTCTTTTTATGTCAAACGGAACTAAAATGACAAGATGTTTTGAATTGGACAACAACCGTTCGATACTGCCTACCTAAGTCATAAGGTATAGGAATGCTGAATATATGCTGATTTTAAATTATTATTCTGTACAAAAAATTACAAAAAAATGAAAATAGATAATTTGTTATTTATACTAGAGCGTGTAATTCCTCAAATTAGAATTGATTCTGCGCGGATATTGTTCACTATTCCGACTAGCGGCAAACGAAGCAAGTTTTCTAATGATGTTTTTTGATACGTACGTAACTTTGTGGATGTCAGGGCAATTTTCAAATCAAAGTCTTTAGAACGCGAGAATGACGTTCAATCGTGAAGTTACCGTTGCTTTCCTAGGTAGTATAATGATGAGTATTTCTGCTTCTCTTCGGATATTGAATTTGAAGAGGAATTCACATTGCAATAATAATAATAATATATGTACACTAGATGCCGTGCGGATATATCTACCTCATAAAATATTATACGTCCACGCTCTATACTATCACAATGGTTTTATATATTCACTAGTAAACCGCTGTCGAAATCAACTGACATTAAAAATAAATAAAAAAATATTCGACGTACAGATTCGACTTCGTTGCAGTTTTATTATTGTGTAGATGATATTATTTCATGATAGATATGATTACCAAACTCGGTACTCGAATAAGTATCTAATCAGCAAGCAAGGTGCTTCATATTTGTAGTAAATTACCTAAATAAATTAACGAGTACAATTTTTACCTTCAATTAAATTAAATTTATTGGTTTGGTTAATAAAATCTTTATACACTCATGTGTATCACTGGAAAACTGCTCCGTGCCGTTGATGCCTTTGGTGTTTTAGATGTGCATGGGCGGCGTTGACCATTCAGCAACAGGTAGTGCGTAATTCAAAACCTATTTTGAGTACTCTTGGAATGGGGAGTAGTCGTAATCAGATTAAAATCATCTAATTGTTCATTCTAAAATTAAAAATCAAACACGTACATCTATATAACTGGTAGGGTCCTATAAGCAACATGCTCACGACATCTGCATTCGTATAGTTACATCAAGTTATAATAAATTGTATGTTACATAAACTTAACTACGGAATTTCTGCCGCTCAAGAACTGTACACCCTCCGGAAATGCAACAATTCTTTCGCTCGACAATAACATACGCTCTAAAATGAAAAAAAAAATTACATGCAATTCATAATATTATTATTAGGTAGGTCACTGTACTTACTGCACTGACTTTGTACGCCATTTAGTGTGATGTGATGTTTACGAAATTCATATCTAATAATTAGATACATTTTTAATTTTATACATTCTGTTTATTAGGTACCTATTTTATTACCTATAAATCAATATCACCCATCGTTGGCATACTGAAAGGCAGCCTTCTCAATAATAAAATTAATATTAGCATTTGTAGTATTAAATTTCGGGTTTTCATTAACTCGAACCTTCAGAAGAAGACAAAATCTATGCGACCCTATCTATCTTGTGACTCATTTAGTGGTAGGACCCAAGTGCTAGCTCAAAATGATGCTACGTCATATGTAGATCTCGATTTTGGATCCTTTTTTTCTGATAATTAATGAACAATTAATGATAAGAATCAAATTAATCTATGAAACCGGACTGTGTACGCAGATAACAGACAAAAAATTTCTGCTTAAGAAACCAACAACCGTTCATACAAAACTTAAATTAAAAAACATAGATATACAAAACTTTTATTAAAACCTACTTTGTAAAGACCATAAATTATGTCATTAAATACCAAATATAAACGTTCCAAAATTGGTGATTTTGGCACTTTACTGCTTATATTGATATCAATTTTTTAGTTCTTCAGCAAATTTATATTTTTAAGTTGCACTTAGTACGCTTTCTAGCGGTATCATCTATATATTTAAAGGCTGTAAATACATAGATACTAATCATAGGTACTTTAATTAGTAACTATCTGTTTACCACTAAAAATACTTCTTTTGAATTTACTAAGTAAATTAATCCATTTAATTTAACTATACATAACACATCACATTACACTTCAGTGGATTGTTGAATGTCAGTGTTGTTAAACAGCGATAGAATGGCATGTGAATGTTGTTATAACATCGTAAACATAGGGGTCTGCGGGGGAGGTAGCGGCAGTTTGTCTGTATATCGATTCTAACTACAGTTCTGCTATTCTTTTTCTACAGGTACAAGCATTTGCCGTATGACAATTCTAATGTTATTGAGGCATTGATTCAACGTAAAATTAGCGTAACCAAATAAACGAAAAAATAAAGTGTTTTAATTTTTTAATGTTTTAGTTATTGTTAGATTCTTCTATTCGAATTGATTTTAATTTTAATTTTATTTCACATACGGACCTTATTATTCGTTATTAAGTAGGTACATCGTACAGACACTTTACAGCTGGTGAACGGAGCACTAAGCCAGCTACGCTGATATAAAGAGCTACAACAAGTATGGCGATATATACGACAATATATATTGTATACTTACAATAACAGTACAGATGAGAATACAAATTAATTTTAATGATAATATTCAATTTAATCCAGAATGAATAAGAAACCTTACCTGATGCAAAAATCTTGAGGAGGTTAAAATGTCTCTGTTATCAACTGGAAAATACAAGAATTGAAATGAAATTGTTTACTCTGAGAACCGTTTTAACCACAGCGATTTATAAAATTAGTATTTCAGCGAGGTTGGCTGGATATACGGTGCACGTTTACGTATGCGCGACGTATCAACAGAAGAGGCGAGGCGCGCGCTCGACGCGTATCTCAGTGTGCTATTGGCGTGTATTGGCGGCGAGAACGGCTTGCGCGCGCAATTCCCGTCGCGCAGCCGTCGTCTGCCGCATATCCACACTGCATTGGCGATGCTCTAACATATGACGTATTCCGCGAATACAGGCACTTTTGTGAACTAAGTGTGTATCAAAACTAAAATCACTACCAATTTGCAGCTGTTTTACCAATTATAAACTCGAACCTAACTAGGTACAACCTAAATAGGTGCTCTATTCCATTTGTAAACGAAACGACATTCAAGATAAGGCAGCCATAGAAATACAATAATACTAGCAGCTTTCATGGTACATGAGCTGATAAAATAAAAGGAATTGTTATGGATTTCCATAAAGAACGCTAATATTCGGTTTCTGGTTCGGATTGTAACAAATAGCAGTTATTTCAATAATACTCAACGCGATCAACCTCTATCAGCGCGTTACATAAATCGTGTACACTCTTCAGCCATTATGGGCTCTCACGTACTTCTAGTTCACACAAAAATCGAAAGAGCGAGTGTTTGTAACACTTCACATTTGCCCTATTTTGCTATTTGAGTGCTTCGTCTGTTCAAGGGTAGATATATATGTTTGCGTTTTCAGCATTTTGTGTATTTGCCGAGTTCGAGTTCAAAAAGCATCTGGAAGGTTCTCTCTTTAGCTCTTTCAGGAGCTTAGGGCTTGATTGAAAAATATGGAAATGTAAACCCGTTAATAGAATTTAGTATTTTTGGACCTGTCTTGTTGCATTGTTTGGGCAATTGAATAAGGTAGCAAACAATTTATTTTTACGCTGTTTTGGTCATGCTAGATTTTAAATTGCTAAAAAAGAACTTTTGTAATGGCGAGTAAAAGTCATTTATCTAAATGACGTTGCTACAGTCACTGTAATAGAAATGATTGAACGTTATATCAATATTGCTTTTTTAACAGATTACAAACAACGGTTTCCATTCGTTTGTATTTTTTTATGTTTGTTACTTCAGAAATCTGTCATTTATTAACCAACTAGCTGTACCTTGCGCGCGTTGCTACGCCAGCAGTAAAATAAACAGTGGCGCCATCTGTCGAAAATTGGTCGTACCAACTCAGAAACCTTCGTGGGCTCATGCACAACAACTTTGCTAAAGATCATCACATGATCAAATGCATAGTTTACAATTATATAAAGGACATACAGACAAACATTCATTGTTATGTAATATATATAGATTTGGAAAGTTATTTTGTTTTTGTTTGAGAGAATATACTTTCCATTTGGTGTCATTTAAATTTAATATGATTGAAGTAGTTTTTTTTGTTAAAACTTGTTTTAGTTATTGCGTAAGTTTTTTATTAAATATGTAGGTTATCAGTATATATAAACACCTGGTTTTCTATAGAGTGACAAATGCCATATGGGCAAAGTATGAAAAAAGTCCTAATTAAAGCTAATATGTAAGAGACGCTCTCCTCAAGAATACAAATGTAAACTTACCTAACATAACCTACTATGTATAATCAATTACATCATAGCTTTTCAGCAACCAATAGCCTTTTTGGATATCATTCAAGTTTGGTCGGTTCAGAAAATATTACTTTAGATATATGCATCGAATCGTTATTTCATGTGTATAGACAGCTTTTCCAGGACTACAGCTATTTCAATTATAGGGCTTAAAGTAAAATATATTTTTTATTGAACAAATTTAAGTAAAGTTATATATTTTGACACTCCCGAACAAACCGCAAAGTGCAATAACAAATTCTATGCCCGAAGTGCGCATTAAAAGTCATGAACCTATCTACGTGGTATTCTAATCGAAACTATGTATTTTAAACTTTGCCGGTTTCTCATTTGGCAATCTAGAGAATGTCTAATAAAGGTGTAAAATATGAATCGTTTCGTGCATTGCCAGATAGTTTTTGAGTATTATATATAATGAGTAAGTATTTTACACTGTAATATCCGGTGCTTGTTATGATATCTACTACGTTAAGGGCACTGGAAACTATCACTCACGCATAGATACACTCACGCGCTCACTACTACACTGAGGTACGAGCGCTGCCACACGCCCGATCCGTACCATGTTCGTCTCAGACTGCTTGTTCATTGTACGACTCCTCGCTTGACATATTATACCCTTTCCACCTACCGACTAGTTGAAAACTACCTTCTCTTTTTTCTGTCTCATAGTCAGCTTTGCAAAACCCAGATGACGGTGGCTTTTATCAGCTAGAACATTGCGAGGAAAGCATTTATCGGAGACTTGCGGACTCCCCTTGCGGGGCCAGCTCATGGAATAAAACATGTGGGACCAATTACTTTACATAAGAATTTGAAGCCAAATATGCGCTAGACGGCTGGTGGAGAGGAATTGGACAGCAAAAGTTGTAGTCGATATTTCAAAAAGGTAGGCGTATTTTTTTAAGGTATCCGGAGCTTTATGATAAGACGTATGATGAAGTGATCCCTTAACACATCTTAAATAGACACAAATCCAAGTTATAACACAGCGTTCGCATAGTTCCAATAATCGACGTTCACATCGATTTTCAATGTCAGATCAAGACGGTAACTCAATATTATTAATTATGTAAATACCGACATAATGAAATTGTGTTTATGGGGTTTAAAAATTATGTCAATATGAAAGTGTTATACTTAAATGCCACAATTCCGGGTGTTTTGAGAACGATGTGCAATCGTTGGGTTTACCGGATATGATGGATACTCTTTACATGCAACTGAGATATTGCTGATATAGAAAAGCGACAGCCGCAGCAATTTTTTTCTGAACTCCGGTGTATATTTTCGTTTTTTAACTAAAATTGTGTAAAAGTAATTTAAGTAAGCTCCAATGTTGATTGCAAAGCATAGACGATAAAAGAACGCATCAAAATAAACGCAAAGTATTTAGCTCTGATTAAGTTAAAGAATATTTTTATAATCAATACGTACTGGTAGCCAACACAAGTTTGTTTCTCATAAGACGCATGGAGTCCTTTCTCTTCTGAACGGCGGTGGTTCTGGACATATTTCGTAACGATTGATTATCTATACCTGCTCTTGGTAAAATTGTTTAGTAAAGCAACTTAGTTGGTAAATACTTAATTTCTACTTTTCAGAATTAGAGGAAATGACAAGTACACTGCTACACCTCATGCGAATGTATTATTATGGATATACATGAGCGGTGGTAACCAATAAAGGTCATTAATAAAATACGTCACATGTTAAGGGAGGGCGGGGGTCAATGTTTGATATCGTGTGATAAGGGGGGCGAGTGATAAACTTTGTGACGTCACATTTATAAATATAAAGTACTTGGGAAAAATGAACGATTTTAAAGTTACAAGATGATAAAATATTGTATCGTTCATTTGATTTATGTGTTGTGAGTTTGTTATGAATTATATTATTAATTTTGGAATTACTCTTTTTAATTTAATAATTTCTAAACAACTGCCAAATGGATTTTGACTTAACCGGATGAAACTTAACACATGTAATAAGGATATCGGGCTCCAAAATCATGAAATTGACGTGACGTAGTTTATAGATGGTGGCCATCAGGTGGGCCATCTGTTCGTTTGCCAGTTATTAACTAAAAAGATGACGCCGTTGGTGTTCAGATACCTAAACGCGTAAATAGTTCCTCGTTTAATGCTAAGCTTTAAATAATTTACTATGTACAAATTATATAATACATTATCTCAAATATATAATCTCTTAGTGATTGTGTAATTTATAAATTATGGGAACAAATAAAGGTCACATTCTTACAATGTAGAATTTTTTTGCTGATGCAATGTTCATTGTTAAAATTTTGATCTATCAAACCCGGATCACTGAAGTTTTATGTACTGCAAAATGTAAATAAGACTGCTCTAAATTTATAGCCAAGTCCATATAATATATTTATTTCACTCCTTACCAAACAATCAGTTTACAATTGTAAACAAGTAACAGGTTACCTGTGTATATTTATGATTAACAATTGGACAAACTTAATTTTACATAAAACATATCAATGTTAACATTGTTTGTCTATTTAAAAAAATAGTCTGAATTCGCCTGAATTTGCATAAACAGTGGTAACAGAGATACAAGTGACACAGCAACCATGAATTTTCTAATGTTACTAAAAAAAACCCTACCCATACTGCTCTTTAAAATACCTAAATAATTATTGTTATATACATTTCTTCTCTAAGATCTATTGTTGCACCTATATGATGTAATTCAAAGTACTATTTCAGCAACATAAAATTTACATAAATCTCAGCTTGCACTGTTGAATTATCAATCAAGACAGTATGTACCTATATTCTATAATTTCCAAAAAAATTTAAATTATTAACTGAACTTCTTTCTTAACATTCAGAATTTCATATTCTTATTCAATTCTTGTCCACTTAAAAGAAAAAATATTGTTGGCAATCAAATAACTTAAAATTTACATATTTTTTGTGCCTTTAATTCATTTACAATTCATTGAATTGTAAATGAATTAAAGGTAATTTTTTTTGAGTTGTAATTCTAAAGGTATGTAGTGCAGTCTTCAATCAAATGAAATGTAGAATATTCAGTACTTGAAAACATTTCAGTATAATCCAGGACATTTGCAATATGAAGTAGTTATGATTTGGCATTTCATAATTCCACACTTAAGTAATTAATAATCCCATATTCAAACACCTTTGCTATTTTAAAGTTAAGCATTTAAATTTTTGCAACTATACATAGTTGAAAAAACTAATTTATAAATGTATTGAATACAACAAAAACAGATATAGTTATGAAGAGCAGAAAAAACAAAGTTTAAATATTTTACCATGAAATCATAAAAGATAACATTCAGTTATGTCTGTAATAAAAATTTAATATGTACTTATGAATTTCAAACAACTATATAAATGCCCCTCACCATAAACTCAAACAAATTTTTCTTATACTGTACATGTATAACATATCAGGTACATTCAAGAGGTGTAAACATGGAGGAATATGAGGGAGACAACAATATTCAATAGTATAGTAGGGAAGAGGATAGTGAAATTTGTTTAATCAGCCTTTAGAAACCATATCTGTAATATAAATCATAAAGAAGGAAACATTTCTTTAAATAGTGCCTATTTACTATAACACCAAAGTAAATTTAAATATCACTGAATACTTCATATATGTTTGCTCCTAGCAGTTTTAGTTTGTCATTAAGTGTCAGTTGCTGAGTCAATAAATCTGGAATGTTAGTTTTACCCTTGCAAGTGTTCTTAGTAATCAGTTCATTAACAACAGGCAAGAGTTTAACAAAATGCATCTCAACCTTATTTACATCAACAAACTGGTTTGAATTCTCATTCAACTTTAAAGCTCCATTAGTCACTACATGATTGTCTGACACTTCTAAATGGTTCTTATTTGTCGGTACCCATTTTGAAGCAAAAAGATTTGCTATCTCATCTACAATCGATGAGAAGCTATGGCTGACTGTGGACATTGCAATTGATATCACTTCATCACTTTCTAGTACATCCATTGTTTCCTTAACAATGGTATCAAATTTGGCTTCATTCACTTCCACGTGGCCTACAAGGTAGTGTACCATTTTCTTCACTGGGTCTCCATTGCTAGTATCTGTGCATAGAATAGTTTGTATTGACCAAAACATCTGTTCAATTTCTTGTAAAGTTATCTTCTTTTTTAAAGATACTGGTTCCACTACTTTTTTCACAGCCTTTTCAATTTGTTTAGCTAAATCTTCTACACCTTGGCCAACAAAGTGGTGACATAGGGACAAGTATTTAGCTTGCAGTTCACTATCAATGAGTGGCTCTTCTTCATGAATGGAATCCCTGTAGAGGTAACCTCCAATGATATTGAGTTGTACACGTAATGTCACTTGAAGAATAGACAGAGAATAAATAAGCACACATATTCTTGTAAATATCATGATTTTCATTTGTTCCCATAAAGCCAGTTTGTTTACAGGATTGTCCTGTAGCTTCAAAACAATTTCCTCAGTATTGAGGATACTAAAGACACTATCAGACACAATTTTTGATAAAGATAATATTGTTTGATTACATGTCCTTTCAGTGCTCTCAAAGTGTTGTTTCTTTCGAGTCATTTCGAAAAACTTTTTGGCTTCTCTTTCTTGCCATTCTCTTAATTTCTTTTGCGCATAGTTCATTAGTAAATATAGAGATCCAAATACAACTCCAGTGACAACAAATTTCCTTCTGTGGCGGGTGAGAAAACTTCTTACCCTAGAAAACATTCTGAATTACCAATAATGATTGCTTACTGAAATTCTAGCGGTGATTCAGCACGGTACTTAGTTGTATTCATGAGACGCTTAGTGATAAATGTGGTGGCATCTATAAACCTCTCCACACAATTCATGATGCATACTTCAGTCTTAGAGTCCATGCGAGTGGATGGCCGGCCCATACATGTGTCCCAACAAGTGTCTGTGAGGCCGTGGACAAGGACCTGTAAATAAAAAATATATTCATGTGGAATTATTTTGTGAAGCAAAATGATAATCATATGTAATATTATTTTTTTAACTATGCGATTTTGACATAGGTAGTTTCCTACAAAGTGCGGGTTATTGTTATAACTTTTATCAAGTGTAGTAACGTAATAAAAAATATATATGAACGCTGGGTTTTCTTACAGGATACATTAAGCAGTTACACATAATTATCGGGTCTAAACGAAGGTAAATGACTTGTACAGACTATTTGTGTTGTGTTACTTTGAATGAAATAAGGTTTTCCTTAAAACTAACGTATGAATTGGGCAAAGGTCATGAAAATCGTGAACAAAATAAAAATCGTTATAACAGTCAATAAAAGTTATTAAATTAATACCTTCAATAAAATATCGTTTTCCTTCCAATAAACGGCTAAAACATTAGGATACCATAAAAAATACAATTGAATCTCGTAATAACCTGGAACCGTTGCTTTTGTGTTTCAGCAAGAATGAAGTCTTCAATTTGTGGATCCACACCTTCTTTCTCTGTCATAATAAAAACACGATTATGATGATAAGTATTAGGTCACCAAGATTGAAACGTAAAAGAAAAAGTAAGATAAATTTTAACCACCCTATATTTTTATAAAAATCATTTGACGACAACGACAAGACCATAGGACAAGACAGAGTAAAAATAAGATACTGGCACAAAGTAGAAGTAAGTTGTATTTATCAGAATAAGCTGGCGGACTAATTATTATATGGTACTTGATCCAAATTTAAGAATCCAGTTTACTTAGTCCACCTGATCTTATGTCCAAGTCGAAATCTCAAAGTACGAACTTAATTAACAATTTATGAGAATACAGATTACTCACACCACTATCTTGCTCATTGCAGCTAACGAGGTATTTCCCATCTTACGAATTTTAAACATAGAGAATGAAATGTTTTACACGAGTCAATTAACTAATCTGTAACTACTTAAGATATTTGCGTTTGCGCAGGGAACCTGTGATTCGCATGGAGCAAGAATATTGGCTGATTTTGCAATCGTTTTTATTTAGCAGTAAAAGTATTGTCATCTTAGCCCAATACTTTTACTGCCATTAGTTAGTTGCAAAATTGTTGTGTTAATAATTTGATTAGAAAATATTTTTAAATTATATTTAACAAAAAAATTGTAGTTAATTTCTTGTATTTCAATCCACAAGATTCTATAAACTATACTCTTACCTTGAAATCGTTGATAATCTGGTGGTTAAATTTAAATTTCAGGTAAGCAAAATAATAATCATAATTATTTAATATTTGTTGTTTTCTTTTGACAAATAAGCATAAATTTATTGTAGTTTTTTAGATGTTTTTATTGTTCATTAATTTATTTTATTTGTCTATGTAACATTTTCATTCAGTTGAATCACTAAACGTAGTTGAGCAATAATATTTAGGAAATCCGTAATGATGGATTGAAAGGAAGTAGTAAAGTTTGGCACCATTTTTTTGATAAAGGCCATTTTAAATATTGATCTAGCAAATTGTAAAAGTTCTAAAAATAAATCTCAAAGTACTTTGAAATGATTATCCGCTTGATATAATTATATTATATTTTAATAAAAATAGTTTTGACCTGTATTTGCTATTTGATTTGACCATCGACGTATAACATAGTACTTTTTTCTTTTTCTTTGAAATTAAAAAAGTTTATTTTCTATTACGTCTAAACCTAAACAAATCGCATAACGTGAAAAAATCAATATGACGAGACGTTGCGTAATTGATATGACTTAATATTTTTCATATCAACTAAACTTTGACAGCTCGAACTGTTCGAAGTGTCACATCTATTTTTTAAACTTGCCGCTCGGCATACCCAGCATGTCTCATAGAGCCATCGATGAAGTAACTTTTTTAATAGCGCTTAATTTACCCACAATCGCGTCCGAACGATTAAATACGCATCTCCTATCAAGGTCAAATTGAGACTCAACGGACTTAGCGGACTAGGTATTTGGATCAAATATTTTTTTAGGTAAGCCTAAGTGTATCTAGTCTCAAATTTACCTAGTCTGTTAGTCTAGTATACGGTACTATTATCGTTAATTATAGAATAGAATAGAATAGAAGATATTTATTCAGTTTAAGACTTAATATCTATTACAAAGTTAGTCTTAAGTATTATGTTAGACACACTAGTTTATTTTATAAAATTATAGGAACAAAACATCTTAGTCTTACATTGTGTGTTTGCTAAACACCAAATAGAATTTTTTTCTTAAAAATATAGATACAAAACATATTTCCAGTCTTAGAAACAGAAATAGAAAATGTTTATTCAGTTTAGGACTTAATATCTGTAACAAATTTAGTTTTAAGTGTTATTTTAGACACTACTCTATTTTATACAATCATAGGAACAAAACATATTAGTCTAAAATTGTTTCTTAGACACCATATGGAAAAAAAATTCTTGAAATTGCAGTAACAAAAGATATTTTTAGTCTTATGTCATGTTAGACACTATCCGGCTCCAAAGCCCGGAGCCGGCATCCGCCAAAGCTCAAAGTGCTCCACTGGCCAGTCCAATTCACTAGCCAATAGAACCCTTCAAGCCTCGACAGACCCCCACAACGAACTTTGGAACCAGTACAGTGTACATCTATGCGAAATTATTAAGTAATATAATTGTCTTAAACCAAAAAGGCAATCGGCTCAGCTTATGTCATGTAAGCGGAGGCATAAACAGCGCTGATTTTCAGCCGATCCCTGAAAATAAAAATAATAAAGAAAAGAAATAAATTTATCTAAAATTTTATCAATTTTTCATTTCTTTTGGTTCTGTGCTGTGTGAGTGTGTGTATGAGTGCACGAGTGTATGTGTGAGTGTATGAGTTTGTTTGTTTGTGTGCGTGTGTGTGTGTGTGTGTGGTGTTTGTTTGTGTGATTATGTTTAATCAATTAAATTTTGGTGTCTTTAATGCAATAAATATTTTCTTCCTCATATGTATATAAATGTGCTAACGATACCGATAGTGATAGCAAATCAAGAAATCTATATGAGCATTTTTCTGGATTTTGAATTACCCTCAAATCGCTCTTTATTCATCTTATAAAAAATATTTAAGTATATGGTTCTTAACACATTCATGTTATCAATTACAAATTATTAATTTATTATATTTAAGTATATGTATAAAAATATTTTAGAAAATAAATTTGCTATCAGTATCAAAATGTTGTGCACTCCTGTAATTATTTCTTTTTTTATTCCAGTATTCATAGATTACTTGGAAGATATCGTTATTTAGCAATAAAATTATCAGTTATTAAAACTTAGTCTTGTAAATTTTAATTACAAGAAAATGCTGTCTGCATTTAGATACTGTACGACAGGGGCATAGTTATTTCAGTTTTTCAAAAATTAAACCAAACAATCCGTTAGGTACACATTTGTCGCAGAATAATATGGCATATATTATTTCGAATGTACTCACAAGGAATCTTATTCAAGACTTATTCGCTTATTCTGAACGGTTTTATTACCTGCGGGCAGTTAACGCTCTCAGAGTCATCTATTTGCGAGGATTGTAATCTTTAGCTGACATCACAGAGTACATTAGGCTGACATTGACGTAATGATATTGAAAATCACATTCAGATGGTGTTGCTCAAATTTGAATATGCAGACGTTCTTTGAAAACTAATAACCTAGAAATTTATGGAATTATAATTTTTGCGTTCCTTCTCTTTCTATCTTTAAATGTATGGATTTTTACTACCAGTTTTTATTATGATAGATACTCCAATTACGGAAGTTTGAAGTATTTCAAAACAAATTATCTATCTGTGATAAGTTGACTAAAACCATGTTGTAATGATGTGAATGAAAAATTGAAATAATTTTTTTTATAAATTTTTTTGGACAGTCATTACTCATAAATTTGCTATTTGTAAATATTAATTTTATCTTTGCTGTCCCAAGTGATTCGGTGTTCGCAAAGTTGGAAACAATTCATTTTTTAATAGAGTTTACAATTCATAATTATTAAAATTATTACAAAAACTGTTTTTTTTTTTACTTACGAGTAAAACTTGTTTAATAAAACAATGAATATTGACAAAGAAAGCATATGGAAATTTATAAGTGAAGACTGCTTGGATGATTATACTTTAATTGTTGCTAGTGTCGCGGTTGGAAATGTTGCTCAACTTACGTGTGATTTAATAGTTTCATCGCTGCATATGAAAAAGATAGCTTCAGTGTACAGTTTAGCGGTAATTCCAGTCGTGGGATATGATCCGTATGACTTAAAATCGGACAGCCCGTCTACATCGTGCGAAATTTATAAATCGGATACGAAAAAAATTCTTGTGTTACAATTGAGAGCACCACTTGTTCATAAATATGCCAGGGAATTTCTTCAAGATATCGTAAAAACTTTCAAGGCAAAGAATATTAGGGAAGTAATAATATTAACTAGTAGTTTCGCACATGAAAAGAGACATATATTAACTTCTCCTTTTAGATACCTGGCTAACGATTTATGTGTTCACAGAGACCAAGCAAAAGCACTGAATTGGCAAGAACATGACACAAGTGGTGATGAAATACGGATATTTGGCGGAGGATTTGCTATCATGATGTATAGTATATGTAAAGAAATGTCAATGCCATGCCTAGTATTATATAAATATTGTTCAGAAGGAGATAATATTCCAGATGCATATGACATGATAAATTATTTGAATGGAATACTGCCATTATTTGACCCAGTGCCAGATTTAATGTCTCAATTGGTGCAGCCTGTCTCTTGGAAACTATTGTTTGGTAGGTCTCCTCCTCAAGAAATTTACTGAATAAAAATAATATTTAAAAAGTATATATATTTTATTGCAAGTGAAACCTACTACATAGTACTAGTTGAGTGGTATAGTTTGGAGTTACCAGCAGTAGATATTGGATTTAGTGTTATAGTTCAAAAAGCATTAGTATACTTTATACATAATAAAAGTGCACATTACAGTAATAATAAATGAGTAGTGTAAAATCAATATTGTATTAAGTAACTTTGTTCAAATTGACATATAAATAAAAAAAAAATTAGGTGGATTATTATTATATTTTATGTAGAATTACAATGCAGAGTCTCCGAGAAGCCTAAAAATAAGCTGAAACTTTGAATGTTTTCAGTAGTCCGCTCCAATACAGCTGTAGAGAGTCGGCCAGTAAATGATTTTACTTTAAGGAGAAAACTTGACTGACATATTGTCAGAGATGAACCTAGTGTTACAGGTGTGCATGGGCCGTGGCCTGTCTACTTGCTTGCCAGCTTTAATAATATTTAGATAGTCATTTTAAGTATTAGTCATTTTAAACACTAGTCCATTTGACAGTTGAGCTTGAGATGTTTATTTTATGATAATAGCCAACAAACAAGCAGATAAGGCACCTGATCGTAAATGGTTACCGTCGCCTATGGACATCAGCAAGACCAAAGGTATCACTGACGTGTTGTCGGCCAGGAAATGAGAAAAGGCAAGGGAGAAAGAAAGTACTTGGTCTCAAGCTCCCAGCCGGAATACGATGAGTCGTTTGGCGGCTGACTCAAGTAGGACGGTGGTAGCTGGCCAGGTAGGTTTCACGGAAAGATAATAATACCAGTAATAATATTAATGACTTAATAATAGGCTGGCTTCGTCGCCTCTTACCGACACCTTGTTCTGCCAGCATAGGATTGGGAGGGAGTATTCTAGGCCTCCCCAGTACGGACGATTACGACATTATAAATATAATCCAATCCACCATTAGGGTCTGCTTGGCGCGTGCTGACAAGTTTGAAAATAAACACGCCATTCCGACACACTTGAAACATAGATAAATTACTTTAATTCTACAGAACCGGATTGAATTTTTTTAAAAGATGTATTGAGTTAAGCGACAAATTAGCTATATATTGTTAGATAAAGGAAAGATTGCCACTTTACTGAATTCGTTTATTGCCTTGAAAATCACGAGCAAAGCGGATCACGCCACTGGTCTGGACCGCAGTCGAAGGACGCTTGAAGGAGACCGGTTGCCGGTATGACGTGCTCGTGACGTCACAGTTCGTCATCAACGCCTTCACGAATCATATAGCAATGGCGCACCACGTCTTCGCTCACGCATTCAAATCAGGCGCGTACAATGGGTAAATATATATTATTGAATATACACTAACAAAAACAGGTCAGTCTTTAGTTGAATGCAGACAAGGAAAAATATTTCACGAATTCATGAAAAATAGAAACATTTCTTTGTTGAATGAAAAATAGAAACGCTTTAATTTGTGATTATTTTTATAATTTATTATAATTTCATAAAAAAAATTGTATTTTGAGAATTAAAAATGCAAATACTACAAGAAGGATCAATGACTTACAGAAGCCTAGGTAATAGTTTGTGATAAAATAATTATATAATATTATTCCCCCTGTCTGTGACGCGAACTTATTAAGTCTGACGTTTTTATATGTATAGTAACTGATTCAATGCTATTGGCAGCTAAATAGACGGATCTCAAACATGCTAAAGAACGACCTACGCCGATTAATTAAAGAGGCCATTGAGTGGAACAAGGGTTCCAAAGTGTTTGCAACAGATCTGTCTATTGGGCATAGCCAGATGACAAAGCTGAAAACTGAGGACGGTAGCATCGTTTCAACGAAGACTGAAATCCTGAGGGAGATTGAGTTTTTACGGGAAGTTGTATTCCACGCAAACGCCTGTTGAAAGCGAGGCTAAAGATCCCAGAGCCAAGTTTACCCGACACTACATGGAAGATATCCCGGACGTCAGCCTGTACGAGATTAGTATTGCTCTCAAACAACAGAAAAACAACAAAGCGGCGGCTGATGACGGAATCACAACAAAGCTTTTGAGAGCGGGTGACAAGCCAATACTTAAAGTCCTCCAACTCCTGAAAAACGCTAGACCCATATCGCTTCTGAGCCATGTCTACAAGTTGTTCTCGAGAGTAATAACGAACAAGCTGATTTCTGAAAAGGCTGTAGTACCATAGACGCATATCATCAGTCATAGACGCATATCAGTATCCATACGCTACGTCAGGTTTTACAGAAGACGGAAGAGTATATCTTGCCACTTTGCTTGGTATTCGCGGACTATGAGAAGGCCTTCGATACGGTCGAGACATGGGCTGTGCTGCGGTCTCTGCAAAGGTGCCAAGTGAACTACAGGTGTGTTGAGGTGCTAAGGTACCTATACAATAACGACACTACGTCAGTTCGACTTAGAACCAGAACTCCAATCCCATCCAACTGCAGCGAGGTGTGAGACAGGGAGATGTTATTTCTCCGAAACTATTCACCGCTGCGTTGGAGGATATTTTTAAGCTTCTGGACTGGAGCGAACTCGGCATCAATATAACCTGGGAGTATCTAGCCCACGAATTTCCGCAAAGTAACGCCTGATACTATTAAGTTATTTTCTATTTTCATTTATAAACTAAAATAAGTATCAAAATTTGTAAATTAATAGTACGTTGTAGATACCCTAAGACTCAAAATGTTTAACATTTCATAGGTACTATAAAGTTTTCGCACGTGGCCTGAGTCTGATAATTGCATTGGGACATTTCGGGCTTGATTAAACCGGCTTCCTACTGATTGCTGCTGAATTACGTTTGAATTTCTCGTTTCCATCTCATTTTATGTACACTTAGTTAATTACTTCACAAATCTTTAAGTTTTAAATTTCTTTAGCACATAAGGCATAGCAAAACATATTTTTGACTCCATTTCAATACAAATTTATATAGAATATGCATTGGTCGTTGCTGTTAAATTTTCTTAGAATTTACGGACGGTATACGGCCAATGGTATATGTCTGCCTACCTAATCACATACAGATTGAACAATTAAAATTGAATCATGTTATGTGTATTTTGAAGTATTCTTATAACATTACATATTATTAGGTTTATATTATATACTAGCTGTGTCCCGCGGTTTCATCCGCGTATTTTTTTTTTATGTTAATAGCCGACAAACGAGCAGACGAGCCACCTGATGGTAGTGGTCACCGTCGCCCATGGACATTAGCAAAACCAATGGTATCACTGATGCGTTGTCGGCCAGGGAATTAGAAGAAGGTAAAAAAGAAAGAACTGGCTCTCAAGCCCCCAGCCGGAACACGACGAGTCGTTTAGCGGCTGACTCAAGCAGGAGGGTGGTAGCTAGCCAGGCAGGCTTCACGGAAAGATAATAATAACAGTAATAATATTAATGACTTGATAATAATATTGATAATATAATCTTTACGCGAAGCCCTACCACCAAGCAGGCTGACTTCTGTCGCCTCTTACGACACCCTGTTTTGTCAGCATGGGATTGGGGGAGTATTATAGGCCGCCCCAATACGGCCGAAGTATATACAACATTTTCAGTATTATTTTCGTGGGCTATTAGTATGTATTGGTTTTCGCCGCACCGTGATATAGATAGCGTAACATAGGATTGGCCATGAGAAAAACACCATTCCCTGAAATCTATTCCACCATACTTGAACGTCTGTCCCTGTGCTTTATTCATTGTGACTGCAAACGATACGTTCACAGGAAATGGTATCAGCTTTATTATATTAGTACAGATTAGATTATTATTTACTTTGCCCATTACACAGATGTTAAAAGAACTTTAAAGCAAGAGCCAATTAATTTTTTTTATTTGGCAAGTGATTGCCAATTTTAGTAGGTGGTCCGGTAGACGTATTGATGACCGTGTCATTACCTTCTTAAATGACATGTCATATTATGTGTATACTTGACTGTTTGAGTATCTTTTTAATTTATGTATAAAAAAAAAATTATTACTAATATATAGATTTGCAGATTTTGTTTAAGACGTGACGCGGAAATATTCATCGGTGAGTGAGCTCGTTTCGGGGATAACTTTTAATTGGAGCGATGCCGCAGGCGTCGTGTTGCACAAAATTGGTTGGTAATCAATATTTGCTGGGATTTTGAATTTGTCACGTACTTTAATTCAACTTTCATTACATTATTAAGTTACAGTAATTAAATATAACAAATTAAATCCTTATTTATTACAGAGAATCGTTTATATTGTATTTCTGCCGTTCCTAACAATTTTTTACTTTTGGGATCTGTGAAAAATCTTTTTTTGAAATTACCTATTAATATTTTTTTTTTGAATTGTTTTGGTGAGTAGGTATTATTGTTTTATATATAAAGAAATAGAAACTCGAAAATATCGTAATAGTTGTTAGCGACTTTCATATTGAATTAGTTATTGTATAATTACTATTATTTAAAGGCTAAGGTCATTAAAACAAAAACTATTAATGACTGACAATTTACATGAACACGTACTTTTTTGTTTTTGCTTGTTTTTAATATATGAATTCCCTTATTCCGTTTATATTTAGGATATATGTTAACATAAATATTTTGTTTATCGTTAACGTATATAATATCTGCCATAGATGTATAGTGAATAATACTCAAAACTTACATACTGTTCTAATGTACGAGGCGTACTTTACACTTAACAAAACTAGTAATGGTAATTACAGTTAACAAAACTAGTAATGGTAATGGATATATTTCGATGTATTGGGCAATCATTTACGGTAATGAGATTTTGCATTTGAGGTTGAATTAAAAAAAAACGAAAAACACGCTTTCGTAGAAATATGAACTAAAAAATAAAAAATAAATTACTGTTCAAAAAACTAAAGAATTACGCTTTCGTAGCGAATAAACTAAAAAATTGAAAATAATGTTAAAATATACAGTTTGTGTTCAAGAGAAAGAGAAAGAAAAAGAGCGATCGAATTTCCTTTCATTCTGTATACTATAATTTTTTGAACATGTTCAAAATATGATAAAGTAACTAACAGAAAAGTTAGCTTTAACATGAAAAAAGCGTGAGGTGCTTTCAACAACTGATATCCAGAACCTTTCTTAAACCTTTTTTTTCCAAAGTCACAATGTGTCACTTTTCAGCCGTCATGTAACCTATAACTTATGGCGACAATTTTCTTTGTGATGGGTTAATGAGAAAATCATACTTTAAGTATGAAATTATTGTATTGTCATCGATTCTCTCTATGTATGCAAAATTTTAAACTATTTTTACATTTTGAAATTGATGAAAATGTAATTCAAAGATTCCGTTACATTCATACATATGTATATATGTAGATAGATACATACATACGAGTCAAGCTAATATAAGGCGTATAAAAAAAATATGATTATTAGCGAGAATGAAAAGTTATCTAGCCTAGAATACTCCCCCCAATCCCATGCTGGCAAAACAGGGTGTCGTAAGAGGCGACGAAGCCAGCCTATTATTAAGTCACTAATATTATTACTGGTACTATTATCTTTCTGTGAAGCCTGTCTGGCTAGCTACCACCCTCCTGCTTGAGTCAGACGCCAAACGACTCGTCGTGTTATGGCTGAGGGCTTGAGAGCCAGTTCTATCTATCTTTCTTACCTTCTCATTTCCTGACCGACAACGCATCAGTGGTTTTGCTGATGTCCATGGGCGACGGTGACCACTTACCATCAGATGGCTCGTCTGCTCGTTTGTCAGCTATTAACATAAAAAAAAATCTATGTTCGTCTGTCACACCAACATTGCTGGTTACTGCTTATATTGTAGACCCAGGTAGCTATGTTACAACGAAGTTGAGCCTTATGGTTGGGGTCTTAAAACTGTATAATATTTGTTATCTTTGAGGCCAGACTTTAATGCCAGGATATGTTCATAGATTTTGCATAAACAGTTTTTATATGTAGATCACTGTCCAGTTATAATTTATGCCACAAATCCGATTATTTCAATTAAATAATTACCACGTTTTACGAGCTAAATTGAAGTTAATATTTTTGTATAAAGGAAACATTTGCACGCAATGAGTTTTAGAATTTCTAATTAAACTTAAACCGGGCGGAAGAATCATTTGATAGACTTTTATTTCAATTTATGCATAAAAGCCCTTCTGAAGTTAAAACCGTGTAACATTGATATAATGGTTTATATAATGGTTAAACGCAGTCGATAACTTTTACAGATGAATATGACGTAGTCGCTCTTTGACGGTTGTTACAGGAAATGCCGTATAAAAAAAATTAAACAGAATATTCGAACTAATTATGAACATGTTTCACATATACTGTATATTGGATGTTTTGAGTGAGGAGAATAGTTCCTTGTTCTTTCTTACCGATGTACAAAAGTAGGCCTATGTAGAACGATGCGGTGACACGGTTGTTGTAACTGAAGCGGGTACGTCTCGAAATATTTAGGATATTATTGCAGGTCGTGAATCTTGGTTCCATCAATACAATCCAGAAACGAATTTCAGTTGACTGTTTCGTTGTTTCATAAAGAACCAACCCATACCAAAGCGGCAGAGAACCGCAGAAATGCTTTGGTTCGCCTATTTGTTGTTTTTTCGCACATTTTTCCCTCACTGGTTCTTTGGTGTCTTTGCTTTTGTGAAATTTAACTACTAAATGATTGTCGGAAATGTTAAATACTAAATATCAAGGTAAGGGACTAAATACGGGACTCCAAGGGCTGCTTTATCATAATAACGTGCCCGCGCATTCGATGTTCAAACAAGATACTTCTAGGAGAACATAGCGGTAATACTTCTGGGTTGTCTCCCCTGTAACCATTATATAGTACCAAATAATATTCTATTCTAAAATTAAATTGATTTAGACGCATGAAACTAAGTATAGATGCTGGTAGAGAGTCAAAAAAGTTTTAAAAGTTGGACGTTATAGAGCATTGTACCAACTTCTTTTGGATCTTTTGTATGCTTTTTTTGGCCGGTAACGTATCATGGGTGCAGATTTGTGTGAGCAGCGTCACCTTTATATTTACGTTCTGCTAATATAAATGATGAAAATCTTCTTTAATACTCGAAAGAACTCGAAAGATTTAGCAAATTTTTTTTGCTGTTCTGATTATTATCGCGACTGGGTTTATCGGTTATTTTTTGTGAAAAATTAAAGGAAAAGAAAGAAATTTAGAGAGTATTTTTGTAGGAAAGTCTCAATGAAAACGTAATTTTTAGTTTACCCGTTGTGTACAAGTCTAACCAGCAGCAGCCTAAGCCACTTGAGATAGCGTCATGTGATATGAGTGAGACATAAAACTTAATATTTTTATGCTAAGCGTACTTTTGATGTTCTTCATTGGTAAATTACATTCGTGCGATGCCGGGAGCGACTTATACATATAATTATAGTTTTTCGTGAGAAATATATTTAATTTACACGAGACAAAGTTAAAGTCGTAAGCGGTTTACGTTCAAAATAGTTTTGTAGTAGTAATAAATAAAAATGACGAAATACTTATTAACTAATTGGAATTTTAGTGTAATTATTTTATATATTTCTAAGTTAAGGCTACCTTTTTAATGCAAAATGCAAATTTTAAAACAATCTTTCAATTCTTAATTTGCCATTATGATAAATTGCATTGAGAACATTCCAAATGATATTGTTATTATTCTTTATCAGAGTTCAGTATCGAGCAACGTATCCAATCAAGGATATATTAGTCGGTTGTGGATAGCAATTTAATTCACGGTGGAAGACGCTCGTGCTAATGCATGTAATTATCTAATATCTGTGCAAATGAGTAATGTGTAGGGCACGAACGGCATTTGGATACGGAAATTGCCAATTAATGTACCTGAACGATTCCCCCCTCCCCACTCCCTTCCCTATCAATACATTTCGAACTCTCGCTCAAAATGAGTCAAGATTTACAAGTCCCTGCGGAATATATTCTTATTTGTTTCTTAATGATTTCATTTCATACTGAGTACCTGCAATGCGGAGGACGATATTTTTAATTTAAGTACAAAGGAAATTGTAAAGTAAAGACTTAGAAATTTGTGAAGTTAAAGTATTTTTTGTTGGATAGTTTATAATTTGGGTGATTTTTTTACTATTAAAATTAATGCTTGATTAACATCCCACCTAATAAATTACCGTAATTACTCGAAACTTTAGTATTAAGTTTGGTATAGTGTAGCTTATGTACCTACTACTTTGATTTGCAAATTGTTAAGTTGACTATGTAGTACAAAAGGAAAGTCTGTCTGTTTGTTTGTTGAATGCCATAATCACAGTAACTATTGCACAGACTTGCAAAGGTTTTTTAGTAATAAATACAGTAATTTACAACAGATTTTTGATTTTTATCATATTTGCTCCATTCAAGAGATCGATTATTTAAAATTTGTGCGCCTGATAAAAATAAGTGACATTTATTTCAATAAGGCGTACAAATTTGAAATTATTTCAATTACATACGAAAATTATTTCGCCGGCAAAATTCACTTGAGCATGATAAACGTATTGAAGACTTCTGTATATCCAAGCCAAAAAATTACACTTCTTCCTGAAATAGCATAGAATCATTATTAAGCTGAATATAATCAGCAATATGAATGGTGCAAAATTATTGGATCGTCGGAGAAAATATTTTTGGGGGAGCTTGTAGTTTACCGTACGGTTGCCGCCAGCGTCAGTGTTTTCCGGCCGCCGAACGCGGGCCACGGCAGTTACCTACGGCTCGTAGCGGCGGCCGCTACGTACGCGAAAATCGACGTCGTAGCAACCTACTGGACTTTAGAAAGCACGTGCTTTTAGGTGGAAAGATTAATAAGAATTGTGTTAAGATTTTTAAAATGTTGAAATAATATTCGAAATAGTTGAATGCTCTCATATGCAAGTACATGTTTAGCATATTCATCTGTAGTAGTGGTAAAATGTAAAATTGCTTAGTACTAATAAAATATCGTCATTTCTTTTATTAAATCTCACACAATATGATAGTTAAATTTAGATTTTAGACATCGAATGTTCAGATCCATTATCTACTACTACTTTAATTGTTTAAACGTGTCGATAAAATATTGTATTGTAAATGTGTATCAGGGAATAAGTGAGCGGTATCAGTAAATTCAAATTTAACTTACCTCTCTAATTTCATACCGATTAAGCAATTACATGTGAGTACGTTTTCTGCTTCAACTGTTCCATTAGTGTACAATCTCCGGAAAATTGTGTACATACTGCGATTGGAGTGGATATTTGTGAATCACGCAAGTATATTTACACATTGGCTAGATTGCATTGGTTTAACGTAATGACTAAAAAAACATTTTATGTAAATATCAGAATCATTGATGAAGTAATATTGATATTTGCTAAAAATACTTGATAGTTTTTGAGCTGACGGTTTGACGATTGTTACCTATCTAATAAGATTGATCGCCTAATGTACTTCAATCTTCCATTACCTCCGTCGTTTGACCTGTCTTCTCACGTAACGTTGTCAATTATTTATAATCAACACAGACATTAATGTGTTTATTGATATTATGACTTTATATTGTAACACTCCATAGATATCACGATGTTCGTATCATTATTGTATAAATATATTTTCATATATAGATCGGTGGTTGTAATGAAACTATATAAAATTAGAGGGCATATTATTAAGAGTCACTAATTTCAGAATGTAGTATAGTAATAAAAATTTTATTCATCTCCACAAATTACATTTTACATGTTATTTTACAACAGTAGTGCAAGAATTTTTAATTTGTACATATACATTTTAAGCTACATTGGCACTTTTGATGTCAAATAATAGGCCTTGTCTTAGATGCGGAGTGATCAAACGACCATGAAATAGTATTAGACTAACAATAATACTCGTATTAATGTGTGATACTTATATGTATATCGTATCAAGTCGCTCATTCACAGCTTCCTTTGTACAAAGTTGCTTAAATACTCTTAAATCCGCTTCCATTGTTCGAAAATCCATTAAAGATTCAATCAATTGTACAAACAGTTGCATTGTTGGCTACGGAGTATGAATAATATCAGATGTACGCATTTTAAACTGTTAGATATGTTTAATCTAGTATAAAAAATTGTTACATTCAACATGTCCTTTATGTCGATAGCCGACTAATGAGCAGACTGATCACTTGATGATAAATGGTCATTGTCGTCCATGGTCATTCGTAAAACCAAAGATATCATCGACGCATTGCCGACCAACAAGTAAGCAGTGGACTTGCTAACTGGTTTAGATACTTCAAAAACGTATATAAGCATTGCGTGCCCTGTACATCTTTAAATCTATTTAGGTACTTTAAACTCCGTCATTTACTTGGCTCCAACAGGAATAACTAGTGGTATATTGGGAAAAAAATTGAAAGGATCTAAGTACCGTTCTTGAGCAGCCGAGATACGTGAAATATGAAGATGATTTTATTAATATGGATTTTGAGCATCCTGGTTTTCCTGGTCGCCGATGTCAGAATGGGTGCTTCCCAGGCTAAAGGTAAATTTATATATCTTTACGTCTACATATGTAGTATGATACATTTACCAGCAAATAAATATTTTTTCTAGGATTAATTAATGATCAACTATGTATTTCGCATGTATAATATTGAACGGGTTACATAGTCAGTACCTCGTAGTACCGCAAACTTCTTTACAGTTTATTTCAGCATCTATTACTGTCAGAATAACACTTGGAAACCTTTAACATACAGAGATGAAACATCGTTCCTTTAAAATAAAATAAAATTCTCGTGAATAATGTTGAAAATAAATTTTCAAACCAATACTGAACAAAAAACAAACCATAAAATGTTAGTATCTTAAAACTATTTATCTTTCTGTATAAATAAATAAATATTCTTTAAAGTCCGCCCTGGTGGCTCTGCGTTTTCCCAACAAAAATAGTCCAGGAGAGTATTCGACCGTGCTGTATCAGTACATACAGTTATAAATGTGGAAATTCAAGTATTCAGTCAATTTCAAAAAGATAAAATAGCCCCCTACTGCAGTTGTTTGACACAGTTTCATGGAGTTCTTCTCCTGCCTAACTGTAACACACTAAACCTGTTAATTATGTTTAGGATAGTGACACAGAGTAATTTGATACAGAATGTTGAATAGATGTCGTGCTACTACGCTGTGAATATTCCGGTTCAAAAAAACATTAATTAGTGATATTGGGAAACGAACGTTGGAAAACTTCTGTAAATAGTGAGTATATTTTCCAATAGTAGAAAGATCCATTTACTGGGATATCCAATGCGGGTGGCTGGTGTCCTATATTTTAATGTCCGAAGGTTTCCAATATGATAATAATGACTGCTTGACTGAAAATTATTTTAGATAGGGAGAGATCATATAGAATAACAAACGATGGGATTAATAGACAGTATAAGAGTTAAACGTAACAGTATCAGTTATACTTTGAAAGTCAGTATTATATATATACATATATATAATTGTTTTATTTGGTGCAAAAAATACCATGAGAAAACCTGTATATTTAATCTTGTATGTTCTACAAGATGTGTGAAGTTCATACTGGAGCGAGGAGGTAGAATTTGTTTTGGGACTCTTTAGGTATGCGGAGAAACCCGCGCCCTGTTGGTCTATTTACGGGTCCAAGTTAAAAATATCACGGTGCACTTAACATCTGGCTGTTTGCCTGTTTGCTAATTCTATAATAGTTAGGACTATAAATCACACTGAACTTTACTCGACAGCGAGGATCTTCGATCTACAAACAAGACCTTACATAATTACAAGTTATTAGGTCAAGTCAAAACGGTTCCGACGGGTTTACAAGATTGGTCCCTAAATAAACATGCAATTGTCCTAAACATACATACGACGAAAACATAATTTAAATGTGTGATGTAACACGGTTCTTAGAAGCCCTTTCATTGACCTAGATCGATAATTGAAATCGTTGGAAATTCAATTTACGTAAGTACTATAAATATGCTGTTTTCATATATCATAGTATGATTTATCTTCAACTGTAAGATTGATAGAGAGACAGTAAATGTGTACAATAATAAGTACGTAATCCAAAATCGTTATCGTATGCCCACTTTTTTGGTATTTATTTGAAAAGGAGTGAAATAAAAATATTATACAATACAAATATCGTTTATTGCACACCTAGATTACACAGAATCAGGGAAATATAAAACTGACAGTAAAACCGTCTTATCACTTACTGGCGATCTTTTCCAGACAACCTAGAAAGTTAATAAAACAAGAGATTAGAAGAAAGGTGTAGGGGTATACAAGTACCGAACTACATATATATGCCAGCAGCATCTAAGGAGATACTAGTAAACAAAGAAAATAAGTTACATATAGTAAGGAGATATTAGACAATAAAGAAAAATATGTATAATATTGAGGTAAGTCAATAAATCAAAGCGATAGGTACTCGTAATAACTTGTCGCTTGGGTTTCGAAGGAATTCAGTGACTGTGCTAGCCGAATTGAACAGTTCCAGAGGCGCACATCCACAGCAGTGAAAGATTTACGTAGAAAGAAGAAGAGTACCTAGGGATAAAAAGAGTTAAGAGATAAAAACATTTGTGGTATGTTTTTATATGGAAGTAGATTGTGAAAGTCATGTGAAAGGAGCATATTGAAATCTCTCTTTATAACATTCATGTGTTGATTATAAATCAATCATGTTGCTTTATTTAGGTAAAATAAAATTTATGAGTATAAGAGTCGGGGTGGAAGTAGTATGATGGCACGTGCGGTGGTGACAATGGTGTGGAAGTGGATATGGCCGAATTGGATAGCGGAGACACCTTCGCCATCAATCTCGCGTCTTGATTTACGTAGTGATAGTCAAATTCATGGCAATGCTATGAACAGCGTGTGTGTGGATGTTGGTAATGCTGGATGATGTAAATGGCAAGGAATAGTATTTGATCTAGCCAAAAAAAGATCTGTAAGATACAAATGATCATATTTGGAACACGACACTACTGAAGATTAAGTCAAAGTAACTAAGTATTATTTTTGACTTTATTATGATATTTCGTTGAATCGACCATCGCTGTAGTCCGCCTGTACGTTCAGAAAGTGTTTGCCCGGAAGTACACTTCGAAACTCTTCCCGTTAATAATGGAATAGTTGTAGCTATTACCTTTACTGTACTTCCTGGTAAATACTCTTATTACTCTAGCTTGGAATTCTATAGAAAGTGTTAAGATATGTGTTAAGTATGTCATAAACCCACCTTAGACGGCAGATTATGTTAAAAGCAATTATTTATTATTTTATTTTTATTATTTTTCGTGTAATAACCGTATGTACCTAAGAAGGCTCAAGACATTTTAACGGTTAAATAAAACCGAATAAATGGGCTTAATTTCATAATATTTAAACTTTTGAGGCGCCCACCGCCGAGACACTTACCTACCGGAGATCAGTGTGTTATCCCTAGATAGCAAAGGGTTACTGTAGCAAATGATCTACAAACCACTGAGATGAGTAGAAATAAAATAATATCAAAATAATTTTGACTCAGAAACAATATTAAAAAAAATAAATGTTTTTTTCATTTCATCATTTTATATTTATATTTATCCATTAAAACATAGTGTTTTTATTAATTTTATTTTAGGTTAGGTTGGTATAGAAATCAACTGAGTATATCGACGTAGCTTATTACACATTTTTCATATATATGTCTTATTATATTAAAAACAAAAATATTTCGTTATGATTATTAAATACCTAAACGTAATTTTTTGTGCATTGTTAAATATAGTGAGCATTGATCCGTTAACTCATTTTCGGATTTCCATCTAATATTATATAGTAGTCATAGTAATTCATCAAGTAGTATATATTATATAGTAGTCTATTTCGGTGTTTGTAATTTTTATTATGTTAAACAAATAATTTATTCTCAATAGGAAATAAATTCTTAAACGTAAATATTGGTTGTCTACACTTGGTAACTGGAGATATGGTCCAGGAATGTAATGCACACTTAGTAATTAAGTTTTTCCATATGCGTCAATTGTTTATCGAGTATGTTCAAGTTTGGAGCATCCCAAATTACCGGTAACCTCCTCAAAGAGGTCAACTATCTAATTAGGATTTCTCTGTTCGTAACAATAAAAGTACATTTAAAACCGTTACATTCAAACCGACATAGATTGGTTGTCGTGTTGGCGCCCTGTGGCTGCAATGCAAGTCAGTTATTTAGTTTTTGAGGGTTTATTTTCGAAACGAAGCAATTACTCGATTGGATATTGTCGCAGCAACATGACACCGCGCTCGCAAATCGAATGCGGCCGACAGCAGACAAACTAAACCACATCACTATTTAATTGTTTATTACGTTTTCTTACTGTTCGGGACAGTGTAATTGCGATTCTAAACCGACAGGCACTTCAACTTAGACCGTTTTAGTACCCGCGTATTTTTATTAAGAAAAATGAGGGTCTAGCCAACGCTTGCTAGGTCATCGAAGGTTCTCAGATCGGTCGCGATATAGTTTTGCTGGATTTGGGTTGTTGCGCGCCGTCACGAGTAAAATTACGTGAAGTAAAGTTATTTACGAGTTTTTCGAGTTGCATATATATGTAGTAGAAAATTACTGGCTGCAGCGACTGCCTTGGTGCTGCGTCTTCAACTTGCTGTGTGCGTCGAACCGGTGGTCACGCGACGGAACACTTTAAGTACCGTACCTCTGACTCTTTTCATATTCCTTTGTTTAAGATAATTTCATATTCGATTCCACCTTTGGGGAACCCCACTTCCCTGACCTACACTGACTGACTAGTGACTTCCTCAGTATACAACTAGGCTGCAATGCCCAGGCGAGTCGTTGTATTCTTATCGACCGATTGGGGAATCGTTTTTAGAGTGTGTGTTGGGGCCCACCGATCCTCCTGTTGTACGATACACTCACCTATATTTATAGATTAAAATGACTTTTACTAATATAAGTGTGATGGTTTATTTATTATGAATTTCGCATTAATGTCTTTTACAGAGCCTTTACGTTGCTACACGTGCACCGGTGACGACAATAGGACGGATTGCTATGCGCATTATGACCAATTGCAAAGGAATTGCACGCCGGATCTACCTTACTGTGGCACCACTGCCAAATCACCCGGTAACTTTTCTAGAGACGACTTAAATATTAACTATATTATTAGTTTTTCCAACGAAATCATTGTGAAGTATGTGAGTTTTTATTGTAATAGATATCAACTTAAATTAAGTAATACATGAAATTTAATAACCGATTTTCAAACAAGTCAAAAACTCAATGACAGTGATTTAGGGAGAAGATTCTTCAAAGACTACAGCATTTTGGTAAAACTATAACATTGTTACTGTCCATTTTACATGAATTTATGTGCAACGCTTAAAATTTTAAATTGATGTGGGTAGGTAGTAGGTATGGTGACCAAATAACAACATTTGCTCTACTTGATATAAATGATTAAAGGACAATAAAGAATTTTGCCCAGCTGGTAACTTGACCTACGCCTCATGTATGGTGTATTGAAATAATTATAATGTTCTATAGATAACTGGATTATTATATATGACATTATTTCACTTCTACAGATTATATATCATCGTTGGCATGCACCGAAGAGAGCCAAACCCCTTGCGCATTTGAACAGACAGCACAGGACTCGTACGAAATCACCTGCACATGCGACAGTCATCTCTGTAATAAACCGTTCACACGAAAATTTCGGAATGAGCTACTTAATTTTTCACATACCCATTTACCAGGAAACTCGACGGGAGGACTGCTACAAATGTTTATGAATTTTTCGGTGTTTTCCAATATTACAACACATAAACTTTATGAAGCTGTTACACTGTCAATGCGCAGAGAGACGACGAACCTTACCCCAGTTTCATCGACATCAATAACAAGGACTACGATACTGTCAAGTACAATCAATAACGTGAATGTTCCTCAGGCTGAAGCTCTAAAACACGAAGCGACGGTCCCGTCTGACGACGATGAAGACGGAGGCGAAGGAAGTGGCTCATTTGAAGAAGTGAAACCGCAAGCCCCAGCTGCGCCGGCCGCACCGAGCTCATTCTTGCCGGCGAATGAAAATATAGCAAGTCTTATGCATGTAAATTTACTTGTCACGATACCTTTTATATCTTTGTATACCGTGGCGTAAAAATATACATATATATTATGTATTGCCGAAACATTTTTCCAGTTTAGTTATAGAGATCAAACATATGTTTAAAGGGGTAACTTAAACGGTATTAGTAGTAATACTTACAGATATAAGCAAGGGATCAAGTACGCCGGTTCATTCGAATGCTCATTGAGGTGTGTAATTTGTAATATATTTTAAAAAGTTGCATTTTAACTGGTATGCATTTTTAATTTCGTTAGAGTACCGCTGTTGAAGAAGAATTGGAAAGAAAAATTAAAAGAGCAAACTTTAATACAGCTGTGCTGCAGCTAAATGAGTTACGTTTTTATTTGTCTCGCGTATCCCTCGTGCACTTAGAACATCCAAATAATTACGTGGATTCTGATAAAATCGGTATTATCGAAATCATAAAGTGTCTTGCACCAACAATTACATCAATATTTTATTATCACACATAATTGTATCTCGATTCAAATGGGCGATTATTTGTTTCTCAAGGTATACTTCGTATTCAAAATTACTTATACATTATAGCTATACATTGGCCGTCCTTTTCTATTGACTAAAGCTTACGAAAATATCGTGCCAAAACCATATGTTTCAGAGGTGGTTCGCCATTTTCAATAATTTTCCATTTTTTCATCCTTTCATGGTCTAGTAAGCTACTGGGGGTCCATACGCATTGTTATATTTTCGGACAATTAATGGGTGGACTAAATCTCCCTCAAACAATGAATATGATATTACAAATTATATCGTACATACGCTGACTTACGTACCTCGATTTTAAGTACATGTTATTTAAATATGGTTGTTACTTATTTAACTTTTAAATAATAAGTATACTAGTAAAGTATTTTTCTCTTCCTTTATTATATTTTGAATTGTGTTTTTCTTTAGTTTATCACTACTATACCAAAACTGGCAGTGGTTATTCATGTGTGCTTGTAACGTAATTAGTTTTAAGCTTGTGCAACTTAATACGCCATTTTTTTTATTTTTTTTTATGGATATATTATTGTTGACGATGATAAAATTTTAAAATCCTTCTTCTGATCTCTTACTGTATCTCATTATGTATATTTCATAAGATATTTTTATATAACATATTAAATGCTACTAAAGTTTTCTTAATCTGTTATTTATAATTATAAATTACCTTTATAATAGCTGTGAATTTATGTCAATGATATGAATGTTGTAAATATAAAATTGCATAATTTTAATATTCATGTCATTAGGTCAACGTGAAAAAATAATTTATAAAAAATTAAATTTAAACAGAAAATATACGACTTGATATGCTCACCAATTAGTATAAAATTTTTAAACACATTATAAATTAAATTTACTTTACTAACGGTACGGTGCAATTTAACTTGCACCACAATTTCACCGTGTTCGCTGAACTTCTCTCAACTTAACTGAGTTTTGAAGTGTCCATATTCAGTAAGTTTTCATCAACGGTACGACTCGTAATGTCACTATTGTTAGGAATATCATTTGCTCAAAGTGTTAAAGTACACGATATACTCGTAGTGTAGAGGATAAAGTAGTATAAACTCGATCTAGCACAAACATCTACAGATGTAAAATTAAAATTATCTGCTCAAAGGTGGCATTTTGACTTAACATAGATAACATTTAATGTTAAAAATTGCATGTTATTTTACTTGCCAGTAGAATCCAAGGTTAGTATAATTATTATTAAGTAATTTTCATTAATAGATTAAATTATCCAACTTTCTACTATTTCATTGAATATGGTTCGAATTTATGGTAAAAATAAAGTTTCAACATTACATATGAGTTTTACTAGCGGCCCGCCCCGCCTTCGCTCGATTTGAAAAATTAATAAATATACATGATATGTGAATGGTAGATTGTTATGTATTGGACACACACATACACAGAAATATGTATACAAATTTTAATCGTGTGAGTAAAATACCGATGACATGTTTAAGGAATTGTTGAGGACCTGAATATTGAACTATGAAAGTATATTAGGAAAAAAGAGAGAAGGATTGCATCGAGAGCCATATCGTCTCTTTCTAATTTAACAAACAATTGTGCTTCGTTACGAAAAATTATCAATTAAACATTTTTTAACTTCGTACTATTGCTGACTTTTTGTAGTTATCTTTTTGTACTTTCTATGCATAACGAAGATAGACCGCATGCTTATGACAAAGTCATATTATTAATTAGGTTTTAAAATTTATACTGTATACAAAAAGGTTTACCTACTCAGAACGGACACCAATATCGTTGCATCACGGTGATTCATTCTATTTTGTATGACAGTTAAACGACGCGTTATAGCCTTCTCAGAACTCATATTTATCTCAGACTTGCTCCTATACTATATCACTGGCTTTAATAACACGTCACATTTATCACAGTGTTTGTAGGATCTAATAGTTTACAGTTACTATAAAAAACCTTCAGGACATTATTTATAGAGTTAAAGTAAAGCAAGGCTAGATTGAGTAGGACAAAAAATGTTATGACGAACGGTTTGCGTTATCTATCCCTCTCTATCCATGATATAAAGTAAGTATTTTAAGAAACATAGCAAATTGGAAAGCTCGTGAACGTGTCAAGTGGTCTATAGTACTGAACTGAAAGAGAACATTCATATTTAAAGGGGATTCATGATTATATCACGTTTGTTGCAACCTACTTTTAAACCCTCCACTAGTATGATAACGAGGTGGTAAAAATTATGCATATTTCGACTTCTAAAGTATATTTTTACCACACTACCTAATTCGTACAGTACATAAGTAGCGTTAAGCTACTTTTCAATATGAAGAGAGTACTTATAAATTAGTTAATGTTGAATATCTTGTACTATTAGGTCTATATTTTTCTACTTGTATTGATAAGTTTAATTAAAATAAAAACTTTTTAAATTAATTTAATGAAGTGTTCCACTTGAGCCTCTGAAGGAATTCAGAAGTTGTAACCGATAATTTTTTCATTTTATTCTAAATTTGTATTAATAATAATAGTGTCCGACTGCTTAACCTGTTCTTTCCATGTCGAAACGATAAAAAAATATTAATTTTTTTATCTTTATAATTTATAAAATATTAACTTTTAATCGATATTCTTACCATAATTATATTAAAATTAAATCACTAAGTTTTCGACAAAGATTATATACATAGGTATTATTATATATTACAATTTTCGTTTAGAAATAAGATCAGATCACAAATCGAAAACTGAAGCTTGTGACTGAAAAGTGAAGTGGGTGTCAAGATTTTTATGTTCCTGGAGTGTAAATAAAATAACACTCGACCTTTAGAAGGATCTCTACTTTGTAGATCTTTGTTAACTCAAACGTACTTTCGTTATCACGTTCACTGCGTAAGATCTAAAATATATCTTGCGGGTGTTTCGTGACTTTGTGACAAATCGTGCTATGTTCGTCCGTTCGGGCAGCCATAAAATTTATATTTGTACGTGTACTATAGAAAGAAATATACACAAATCATTGTCAAGTAAAGTGAGATTCAATGGGGTAATAAAAAAAATTGGAGATCGATGAGGTCCTTAGTGCACTGAATAAAGATGTTTTACATTTCGTGCGTTATTTAGTGTTATTCAAGAATCGATGCGAGAGTTCTCTTGGTTAGTTTTTATTGTGCTCGTAAATAGGTACGAATATGTTTAACAAAGAAAGACGTTAAGTTCGATGTTACATTGAATGGCACACAAACTTAAAAAATACGGCAATATATCCCGTAAAAAAATTCTACAAATAAGACGCTTGAAGCCAATGTAGTCGTACACATTGTAGTAATGATCGGTTCTTGAGAATTGCAATTTCTTTAAAATGACGGCGCTGATAATGTAAAGTATTTAACACATTGAAAGTTTACAGCCGATTAACAATAAAACTATTTTGTTTCTTATGCAACATGTTAAATTCATAAGTTTAGTCACGGCCTCCGCAAGTCAGACAGATGCAAGTGGCAGTTTGGTAAGCGAAATAAAATGTCATATCCAAGTCAGTGGAGAATTGCACAAACTCTGTAATCTTTCCCAAATAATGTACTTGGAGTTAATATTCGGTATTGAACATAGGTACTAATGGTATTAGTGCTACTTTGATATTTGTATTGCTTTCTCCCAATTATGTGATTTGGCCTCACACCATTAGAGACCCACTGCAGCATGGGTCTTATGTTGTAATTGAGGAAACTTGAAGACCACAAAATGTGAACTAGTAAAAGGGTCCTTGGCCAACTGAAACGTCGGAAGATCAAATGTTTCTAAACAATTCTGTGTTTCCTTACACTCACGATGACAAACAAAACAAGAAGAAAAGCTAAGATTGCTAATGTTATCTAAGGCTTGCAACTCGTATAACTAAACTAGATGGATTACTATTCCTTTAACACTAGATACTTCTTAAATAGCACATTAAGCAAGTCACTGTACAATATAAATGGTTAGATGGTAGTGATGATGTAATACTTTGACGCTTGTTACCGTAACAATGCGCTTGTGCCCATTGTCAGATTAATCCTTACAAATTTTTTGGCGGGGAACAATAAGCTGCCAGGTTGACGTATGCTTATTGCTTCAGGTTTAGTATAACACAAGTTGTTAGATAGCACCGAGACATTGACGTGAGAGATTTGCCAATAGCTAGCGACTAAGGTAGTCTACGTAAGTGTCATATTTCATTGTATCACATACGAGTAAAGGTGAACGTTAATGATACAAAAATTTAACAAAAATATCCACTTTTAACATATTTTGGGTCAACATTACCCGATGCTTAATGAGTATAATGGGGTATGTTGAAACAACCGGCATTATACGGCACATTACACACAATACACTTACTATCTCATTTCGTATTCGACCCCACAAACCGCTCTCAAAGTTTCAGTATTCCTTACCTATGGAATATAGACGAGCAATAACGTATCCGGACGTTGTGAAATAAAAACAACGAAGTACGGAACAATGGGTAAGTTATTTAATTTTCGCAGTTAAGGTATATTTATTTTTTCCCGTGTTATTTATTTTTATATATATGTATATACATATAGTTCTGTATACTTATTGGTCTAGGCATTTTATTGTATGTATTTGTTGTATTTTAACAATCTGTTAGATTATATATATTTTGAAATTTCTTATAAATGTTTAGACAAATTAACATTGTAAGTACCTGGTATTAATTCTAAGCATATCGCTCTGGGTAGCCCAGTGCAGAATGACATAATTAGAGTCTACTCTTAGAAACAAACCTGTTTTCAGATCAGAGAAAACCATAAGTGAATAAAAAATAAACACTATTAGTAATGTAAAATGTTTTAAACACTTTTATCGTTTCCTATAAAAGTTCGACCACGAAAGTACCAGTCATACAGAAAGATGAAAACAACACTTCTTTCAGTTACGATGTTTCTTCAAAACCTACATAAGATGGGTGTTCGTAAATTTATGACTTGTTCTCGTCTAACCTTTGTTTTATCAGTGATAAAATATTGACATTAAATATTTATTTTATTTGCATTACTGCGTAGGTTCTTACGACATTCCATCAACATCTGCACTGAAGAGATTATATAAACGGTTTCGGTTCTTTTAATATGGTTTTCCTTTCATTCTATTCCGAGTAATTGTTACAGATTTTTGTCGGTTTTTCCTTTGAAATAGCTCAGAGCGAGGAGGGCAGTACATCAAAGGGAAGTAATTTTAAACTTCCTGATTAAAAACGATGTTCATTTTGTATCAAACCCCTTGTATATGTCGAAGTGCCGGACTCAAAATGAAAATGGAAACAGGGATGCTCGACCGAGGATGCCTTCTAGAGACATTAAACGCTGCTTATTTGACAAACCGAAAAGCAATAAATATTAAACCCGATCGAGCGTCCTGAGTTATCGGGATGGTTTCCCTAAATTGTTTAAGAGAAGGGACAACTTAATCTCTGTCCCTTTGCAATATCTGAATGGATTACCAACAAAACAAATATTACAACTATGTTTTTGTCTGCTGTTTCTGAGAATCGTTTTTAAATAATCAACAAAACAATTGGCAGACGGTAACACATAACCAAAATACTTAAACAAGTGGAGTATTAAAAAACCGAGACAGCTTTGGAGTATCCTCCGTCATCACCTCCACCCATCCTTGAGTCGAAGCCAATGACACCTGCTTATGATATTTGAATTGCGGTTCCTATTTTTGGTGGTCGCAGGTATATATATTCCTTACTTTAATTCTCATGCTGCTTGCACGTAGTTGTAGGGTTTGATGAGTTGTCTGGCTAATACCCTCCACCCTAACATTATTTTTATACACTGAAAGGTAAACGGGCCTCTTAGTGATAAGTGGTCTCCGTCACCTATGGACACACCGAAGGAGTCACGCCGGCCCTGAAGGAGAGGTCTTTTTACATCTTTTTTTAAGGAAGCTCGTTCCACAATTTGAATGGGCGTGCCAAAACAAAGACTCGGGAGCACGGGTCACACTGAAACATCAGCCGAGTGTAGCTCCCTCACTCCTATGTCTGAGTGCGCCACCTTATGTGTGATGATTGTGAGAGACAAAGTAAATATGTTTTTCTCTCTTTCTTTTCTAGAATCGGACCGTGGAGGATTGCTAAGGAGCCAGTCAGTGTGGATGGAACTTCATTCTTCGGCGGATATCGCGATGACGGAAGGATGACGTGGGCAATAAGCCGAACAGTTCCGCATACTACTCACCGCTGTTTTACCGATAGAACCGACAAAGGTTACCTATGTCTCTCCTAAAGCTTAAAGATCCCAGTCTGTCGATAATTGGTAATTCAAATTCAAATTCAAAATCATTTAATTCAAATTCAAATTCAAAATCATTTAATCATATAGGTATTCAGTAAATACTTATCATATAGGTATTCAGTTAATACTTACGGCATATCAACTTAGGAATCTTATTGTAAAAAAGAACTCCAAGCCTCATAAAGGAACGCTGCACCCTTTGAAGACGATAGGAAGATGTTATCAAATTATGCCTAGATTATAGATTGTAGATCGTTGACGATTCGAACTGCGTTTTCTTGTATGACGTCAAACGGATTGAGCCTAGCACTTTGGTGCCCCCGACGGCAATACGTACGCTTTTGGTGTTGCGGACGTGCTTGGGCGACTGTCATCACTTACCGTCAGATGATCTGTCTGCTCGATTGTTTCCAGATAAGAAAAGCATGCAACAAGATATAATGCTTTAGCTGAATAAAGATTTCTTCCAGTTAAAATTTGGAAAGTTGACTAAGGAAAAAATTACAAGAGATATGATACTATAATACAACGTTAACAAACTAAATACATGTAGGTACCATGTATACTAGGGATATTATGGATATGAAATTTCAATCTGGATACGGATATGTAAATATTATTTTACCGGTTACGGCGACAGTTACGGATATTAAATTATTTCGGATCATCCGATTGTTTCAAATAATTTCGGTTACGGATATTACATGATTTACGACTGGGAAAATATATTTAGTTATTTAAATTTATTTAGAGGGTTTGACTGTATTTCTAGGTATTATAATCACAGAAAAAAAAACACTAGCCTTGGAAAATTAAATAATAAAAACAGTCTAAATATGGAGCGACGTGGCTAATGTATCGGCTCGGCCGGCGAAAACCGGTTATAACGTGTTTTATTTATATTTTGCCCCTATCCGAAATTTTTGCGAATAAATTTTTATTTCGGATATCCGATAGTTTCGGTTACGGTTACGGAGCTCCTTAAATCCCTGATGTACACCATGTTTTTATACTTTATACGAATAACACAAACTAGACGTTCTACTTTAAATTAATTAATCACCATTGACGTTGGAAGAAATGTGTTATACATACGACACGTTTGTATAGCCGAACACCTCTAATGTTCTGTGATAGCTCCTTAAGTTTGAAAGTTACCAGTCGTAAAACAAAGTCATAAAAACTCCCCTCATCATGCGGTTCAACATTTTTATTCGTCACAAAATAGTTACATCAGCGGTTTACGCCGTCATGCTCATTGTATCATAAAAAATCGGTAACAGTTTTACTTGTTTACCAAAGACAGTGCAAAATGTCATCGTATTCCTAGCATAGGTTATGTCCAGAGCGAAAAGGAGACCATTGTATTAAGTGGTATAACATTCAGAATATTTTGAATGTTTTATAATATTTCTCTAAAATCATTTTATGCTGATTAATTATTATTACCGGGAAATCAAGCCGGTGGCAGGCTTCACTTCAGAATATTTAAGATATCGTCTGCAGGGAAACCGGATACGTGCTGTATAACATCGGGCCCTCCGGCTGCCTATTGATGTAGGTAGTAACGTAATGGCTTTCTGAAGGCAATTAAATAACAGATCCAGTAAATAATAACGGTTTTAACTAAACACATTGTAACAATTTTGAATAAGCACTTTGTGTCAAAGTATATGGCGAAAAACTTAATTAAGGAACTCATTCATTACATATGGTCAGTATCATTATTATGGTTATTACTTACAAACAAAATCGTTGACGGTAAAATTGGAGGTAGTCAAACTGATACAAGTTTTTTTGATGTGAAATGAAGTAGAATTGTATCCTTGGTAGCATTCGTGTATTTATAGAAATAGCCACAAATATCTGAATATACGTAGTCGCATATTGGTGTGTCCTTCTTATATAAAAAACTAATTGTGGGTTTCTTGGACATTATATTTCTGGTAATGTAGAAATTACTGCACGTATAATCACGCTGATTTCTAGTCAGTAGTCTGCCATGATAATATGTCGTACCCGAGGGCTACTTCTCAGAAATGCGATTATAAAGTTTATCGGACATACTCGGCATTCAACTTGGCTAGATAGCGTCAAACCGATAGAAAGGGGGTTTATAATTAAAATTTGTATTATAATTTGTAAAATAGTATTATAAATATAGAATCTCTATCTTATTTACTTGTGAATTCATCCGCGAGTACAACATTTAGATTTTAATATTCGTTGCACCTCCTACCTTATGTAATTAAATCCTTTGGATTAGTATGGAGCACAATCTACCACGTTTGTCCATTGCGGAATCGTCGTATAACTAGTCAATGTATGTGTCGGAAGTTCTTATGTCATCCTTTTATGTAACTTTTGACATGCCTTAAAGATATAAAGTACTTTCAATCCATGATGTACAGTTTTAAACCAAGAAAACACTTAGGATGTTGTATTGTAACCATTAGATATGTGGAAGTATGGTCACCCTGCTGCCGACGGTTGTCCGAAGGTGCAGAACTCGTTCGATCATTTACGGGTAATATAAGCCCTTGGTTTATTACACACACATACAAATATACCCATTAGAAACGAGCATTAAAAATCGTTAACCTTTTGCGATTCTACAATCAAAATATACGACACATATTATGCATACAAATGATATGACAATTGGTCATTTTATGAAATGATGCACAATTTCATAGCATTGTCACTTTTACGATTGGACTACGACTAATTTACTTCTGTTAAGTTCATCTCAAAATTAATTAGTGTAAGTTATCAGCAGAATAGATAATAACAGGGTATCTATTTTGTAAATAACGGATAATGTTCGTGTTTCCTTTACAGTTACACGAATTTAGTAACCTGAAATATCAAGAGTATGTTCTAACACGAATATTTCCGAGATACATCAATAAGAGACACGCGCTTCGGTAATTTAACTTAAGGTCTTAATGTGTACTTTAGAGCGAGCAAAATTTAACAGCAACAAAAGTAAACTTTTCCTTTGCATACTTATCGGAAAAGTTGGATCATTTCACAGTTCGTCTGCGATAGCACAATAAAACCATTACCAGCTGCAGACGGGCGCCCCCTCGTTCTGAGGGCTGACTGCTTTAATAATTACCTCGTACGAATGCTGCTAATGGAATCCATAAAAGGAAAAGCAACCACTTGAATGATGACCTCACGTTCATTTAGAGTTTATAAGCAACATTGTTGTTTTGTAAACAAGTTTGGAATGAGTGCGTCTTTTCAATTCGTTTTATACAAAGGGTTGCTGTACAAAAGTTGCTGATATAATATTTAGTTTATATATAATATGTAGCTAGCTATGTATGGTATAGCTTATGTAGGGATCTATTACATTTTACTTCATTAAATTTTTATTTTTAATTAAACGAAATTACAGTGTGTTTGTTGTTGAGAATTATTTATGTCACGCCGTTTTTATATAAATACCTTGACATAGTCGTAGTATCAGAACAACGGTATATCTGCCTGGCTGCATTTTTTTTCCTATGATGGTATTCCTATTATTTACATTGATACAGCAAAGAACTCGAAAGTACTATTTGATACTTATTAAACCTGCACACTGAAAGCACACTTCGCTGAAGGCAGCTGGAAGGTTATTTTCACTGATCAGATTTGTGTTGGCCTTCAAAAATTTAATATCGTAAGCCCACATATCAATCCAAGCTATAATAGAGTAGGCCGTCGATGCCTGCCTTTTAGATCTCACTGAGGAAAATCTAAATAAACTTAATTACTTGTAAAACTTGTGTATTCGCTTTGTTTTTGCACTCAAGAAGCAATGTAATATCACAATAATGTAATATCACAATTTCGCAAGGATCTTAAGTGGTTCTCAATCCAACTTCGCAAGAACACTTTACTCTTTAAGACCTTACGTAGACCTTCTTTTTCTTTTTATCTTCGCAATTTATTTAATTTTGCTGATCACGCAAGTGTATCATTACACCTACCAACTTTCCTGAAGTTTTTTTCACATAAGTCCGACTTCCATATCCATTCCTTTTCAGTTCAGGCTATTAGGTAGTTGAACACTACAATCTGCCATAAGAGATTATAAAGCAATCTCGGTACTTAAAAACCCGTCACAGATTTCTACTTAGCTAACGCTTTATAAGAATTATCTATCGTATCTTATTAGAATATGAAATTAGAATATATATAGAATATATATATATACATTATATATACATTTGAAATTATTATCATGCTATGTATTATTTTGTTTTGTTTTGAGTAATTTTATTGTGTGTACAAAATAGATATGAAGACGCGTCGGTGGCGCCATCTACTTAAAAATATCAGATTCTGCCTTTGACAGCATTATACAATAACTCATTGGACGAGAGTGGCGTATTTGACGCAACTCTAGCAAAACTTCAGAGCTGGCAGGTGGCTTTCGGGACTCGACTGTTTTTGATTAGTGAAAAAGGAGAAAGGCCCCGCGACCCAGCTAACTAACGAATTGCATATGTCCATGATTTGAATTCAAGATAATGAATCTCGATGATGAAGGCTCCCACGTGCCTTTAGATAAATAAAATAAAAAACAATATAAATATCTAGGGACTGACAGTGTCTAAGGATGGTCTATAAATTTCGATGATGTCAAGATTTCAAGGAAAAGATATGGGTCAAATTCACATGCCACTTTGTCTCAAATCACCATTATCATTGTTACCTTCAAAATCATTATGACCACAAAAATGTCCTGCCGTCGTCTCTGTGTCGGAAAATATTTAATGTAGAAAGTCGATATCAACCGATAACCTTTTACGATACTCGTATTAGTCAACTTATGTTGAATTAATTTTTTAATTGTCCTGTAACATTCGCTGAATCATGTTTATGTTTGTAGTTTATAGCAAACAGAATCGTTATTTACGTTCTAAGACGTTTTTTCAATGTTCTAGTTAGTTAGGATTCTTATATGAATAAAAGTGTGAGAAAAAATGAAAACAGCAGCAAATGTTTCAAAATGCGTTTTACGATACTAATAATGAAACTGGACGTCCAATTTTTAATTGGTATTGTGGATAGCAAGTGGAAATTATGGTTGCTTTGATTTCACTTCTCTGTGGCTTTTCTTAGTCTTGACTCACCCGTGGGCATTGTTAGTAAGAACTTTAAAACTTTTTCTCTAGCTAAAAATCGATGCTCTTAACAGAATTTCCATGTTAAATTTTACTTAATATTCTGTGGTAGCTGATCTTGATCGGGCTTTGGATCAAAATTATGTTACCCATAATATAAGTTACAAAATGCCAAACGTCATTAAATGAATTCTATGTGAGTTTGATACGTGCACAGACAGGCAAAATACTTACTCTCAATATTGTGAACAAAGCGAAAAAGAAATGCACGGATTCACGTCTCTTTTAGTTTTATTATTAGTAATTGCTACTTATTTAACAAAATTCGGACTATTTTAGTGTAGCTACATCAGTAAAGTCGATGTCTAAAACAATAAAACGGGGCAAGCATGATATTTATGTAATGCCTGATAAAAATTAATAATATAAATTAAATATCTCAGGGCGATTCATCGTGTTTGTTCCGGAGATTACCCGCTACATAAACACAAACTCACGGAGTTGGTACTCATTCTTCATAGTATCCGTATAAATTGTTTTAAAACAATTCCCCGTTATGGTAAGTCGTAATGTGCTTCAATATTGTAGCGTAATACCGTATTAAAAGGCTATTCACCCTTTTCTTGAAGATATCCACATTATAAGCTGATGAAAACGTTGACGCGTACAAGCTTATCCAATCTTTCGCGGTACGAATAACGAATGACGAGGGAAAGCGTTAGCGGGATGTTCATAACGAAAGGATGGGAACTCGCCGTGGGTTGAGTCGAACAATGGGGGAATTAATTCGTGCAATTTCTACATCCATTCTCTAATCACTTTAATTAACACCTTGGCTACGGCAAGTAAAATCATAAAGTTCCATCTGGTGCGGCAGCGGGTCGAAATGCACCCTCAACGATATTTCCGCCAGTGCGTCGCAGGTCTTTCTCGACTAGGGTAGATCAAAATGTTATAACTTTACGAAAATAAGATGTATACATTTTTTTTGTACTGTTAGAATGCTTTTGAACCCAACTTCCTTAAGTTTGATTCGCCCCGGGATCTGCCAAACAGGAAATGAGAAATAAACCAGGAAAAGCGGCAGGCCGATATCGGCCTGAACCGCACTAGAAACTATTTGTAGTAGTGATGGGACAGACAAAAACAAGGGCATATCGAAAATAAAACTGAATGATCATAACTCAATTAAGCCTGTCTTTAAAACATGTAACGCATAGGTTTTGGTTGCATTTCCTGCAATTTTTTTTTTATTTTATTTTTTAACTTTTTTTGCTTCTGTACTATTAGAGGTTCTTCGCAGTCTCTCGTAGCACCCTACACAATTTCTTCGTTTAGCGGTCATCTCAAGGACTTGGTCATTATCCTTATGTTTAACTTGATTTTCTGATTTTTTTTTTTATTATTTATTGATTTATTTACCATATGAGTTTTACCACAGGAGTCCTGTTTACTGTTGGGAACTAGGAAATAAGTTCTCAAATTTAATTACAAAGTTAAGATTTGAGTTAAGTTAAGATTTGAGTTGAGTTAAGATTTAAGATAGAACACTGAACTGTAAAATGAGGCAGTTTTTAGTAAACATGTGTGACTTAATATGTCACGTCGCCACAGTTTACGGATGTAATTTAGTAGTGTGTGTGTTTACCTGTGTCTATACACGGAAGTCGTAGTTTCTTTTGTGCCTCACCTTCTTGTCCGCAGAGTTCTATGTTAACTTTTATATTTCACCTGAGAATAAATTATTTTGTGCAACAACTCGCATTATGGATTATTGAGTAAGGAAACAAGAGTATCATAACATACCTTATAGAATCGTTAGTGCAAAAATTGATAATATCGACCGAACGCTACGGCAGATCAGCTAGATAGCACAACACTAACTGGTGGGGCGCGCGCTCTGTGCGGCATCGAGTTGCCAGCGGCCTATTGGGAAGGCGGGCCGAAATAGTCCCACTGCCGCACTGAGCGGATGTACTTCACCGTCAGTGAGAGGTAGGCCGATAATGGCCTGCCGTGATATTTTAATGGGGAATACCTATAATTTTAACCACAAACTGAAATATAAATTTGTCTCTGTCGAACTCTTACAAATACCTGAGATAATCTTTCCGCACAGGCGAGAGGGACATAGTTTTCTTCGTCCGCACCAGTTGAAAAACCGCGGCAAGCCGATATGGGCTTGTTCCGCAGTGAACGTTTTAATCATTGCAACGCAGCTATCGGAGGCATTATAGAACATACATTTACACACGCTTCCACTCCTGCACGCATTATAAGTATTTTTTTCTTTCCAATTGTAAAAAATATTGAACCATTAATTATATTCTTCCGTCTACTAGTTATTTAATTATTCTGAGGGTGTAGTATTTGCCCGAAATAAGAATTTAACCAAGTAAACATTTGCTAAATCACATCAAAGTACTAAACATTTAAGTTAATGAAAATATGTTTAGATTTTCTTTTTAGATTAGTTTTCGTAAAATAAAAAATTACTTCGGGAATCAAGTTGGGCAGCGAGACGAGAATTTGAATTTTAAAAATAACCGGACAAGCGCTTTGAAAAATTCGTGGAATTTCATCGATCGACCTTCATGAAACTACCAGCTAATTTAATGAGAACGACTTTCATGGTATAAAAACATAATTGATTGAGAGCTGTTAGACGATAGGGGCACTTTGAATGACCTCGCTGGTATATACACAACACACAATATAGAATATTACAAATAAAGTTGGATTCTCATCAAAGACCGACGATTACCAACTCTATATTCAACCCCCGATGCGAACAAAGGGCTATTATTAATTTAACATGTGTCTAGCATAGTACTCGGATCTCCCAAACAGATGATCCATTTTTAATATAGTTTTTTTTTGTTTGAAAAGAGACTTGATCGATGTTGTTTTTAGTTATGATTAAAGTAAATTAATATGTTCAACGGAAGAAAGAAACGTCCTAATTTCAGACACATAATACATGCAATAATTACAAACACACAAAAACGAAAACTAAAATATCAAAAATAAGTACTTAAACCAAACCTACAACTAAAAACTGATATTTAGTAGTGTGCTGCAGCATCAGCCTTGGAACGGTCTGGACTGAGCAGTACTCATTGTCTATCATTAGACCATGTCACTGATTCTCTTGCCGGCCGGAACCGCTTAAAAATGTTTAGCTCTTTTCTAGTAGGCGAACATATTTTCTTGCCGAATGTTACTTACAATGACATTGTTGTTAGTAGTTGACAATGTTGTAAAACATCTAAATTATTGAATTTGGATTGAATGGGATATGTCCTGGCAGACATTGTTTTGTATGGGGTAAAATACGTTACAACGCAAATGACAAAAATATTTTACTTGTTCATTTTTACCTTCAGCCTTTTCATTTATATATTTTACTTTGTTAAATGTATTTGCTTATATAATTATTCAATTATGTTCATCAATAGTTAAAAGTTTGAATAAATAAACGCTCACACACATTATACCCTCACATTAGGATTCTCAGTATTGGGTTGGCACAGACACACACAATTAGACATCACAAACCCAATCGACCCGGGAATAAACAATTATCTGTTACATAAATGACTGCCCTGACCGAGAGTCGAACTCGGGACCCCTCGCTCGGCAGGTTGAGTACTGACAACTGAGCTAGATGGTCCTCATAATTTATAATTAAATATTAATAGTAGTGTTTGTATTTTATTATCATTTAAAACTCAAAAAATATTGAACATTGTCTATAATAATATTTATGTTTTGGAAATATCAACAGCGATGGTGTTACATCCTCAGCCTATTCGAGCAAATGCTTTAAAAAATATGAAAGTACTATATGGGGGGATTTTCTACGCTTATCTTGTCGACTTAAAACAGTCACGCAAAGTCAACGCAGGTAGTTAAAATATTCACACGTACTTACGAAGCCCTCGGCACCTATCCCGGCCTGTGAATACTCGTAGTTGACAAAAAAAGTGGTTAGCGCTGCGTTCGCGAGAGGCACGTGGCTCACATCAAGTAGCACTTACACACATCGCATCTCTACCAGCTTTTACGACTTTAAATTCTATTGCCCGGTTTCATTAAACACACAGTTTATCCATATTTCCAAAGAATTTACGTTACGATTATTACTGTAGAAGGGGAAGGGATAATATAAATTGTGATAAAACGGGAAACTGATCAAATGTGTTCAAAAGATATTGTGGATGATACTGCAGAATTAATTTTCCTCGAAAACGAGCGAGAAATTTTTGGGCTAGCTGTACTCGAACCAAATATTTAGCCCTGTCAGCATTATTGATACTGATGAAAGAATATGAACACCGGTTTTTTAACTAACTGTAACCCATGGATATCTGTAATCAATCTTATCTATCAACATAGACTTATAATCCTATTGGTGGTCGGGGACAGATTGTTACTTTTAAAGACTGCGAGCGATAGCCTTATTTACGAGAGACGCTAGCCCCGACGCTCTTCTTCCCGAAACACAAAATTATTGAAAGCATCTAGACTGGACCGGACAGGCCATCTGTTGATAGGAGGTCCCCATCGCCAATAAATATCCTCAATATCTAAGACATCACCGACGTGAGGCCCCTGGTAACGAAGAAAACGATAAACACTCTTCCTGGCTGGCTTATGAACACCAAAAATATTTAAACTATATAGTTTAATTATAATTTATAGAAAACGAAAACAGAATGTTCTCTACTTTTATATGTTAACTAAAAATTGTGACTCAGTGGACATGTCCTTCAACATGAGTAACATAAGTAAAAATAAAATTAATAATTCCACTTGAAATGACTAGTTTGTAAAAAAAGCGTCAGAATTCTGTATAAGGCAAAATAAATATCGTTAGCAAGGCATAAAATATATTCATGCAACACAGAGTGATTAAAGCAAAAGTGAAGTTTATTTCAATAATGATGTTCTAAATGTAGCACTAACGGACTCTCATAGTTAATCACAGCGGATAAGTTCATAGCTTAGCGGACTCAAGTCAACTACAAACTTTGTGATACTAGGAAATACTATCAGTAATATGCGATCGATACACAGAATATTCGTTTTGAACAGAACTTAATATCGAGGAAAAAAGGTTGTATGATTGGAAATCATGTATTACATTCGGCTTAAAGGATCTTTATTTCTCATAAGATTTTTACATCGCTTAAAATGAAAAACTTAAATACTATTTTAAATGGTTTGTGTCCGGCATGCATTCTTGCGCACGCTTTTGTGTGCTGCGCGTGTGTGTGTGTGTGCTTTGACACTGTGCGAAACTTACTTTAGTTACTAGAGAGATTTATAGTGTGTAAGTCCCAGATAGTTTTTATTAACCATATTATGTATTTTATGTGACCATTATTTTTAATTAACCATATGTATTTTATGTGACGTAGAAAGTTGTTGAATTGATTGTGATGGAATTTCCTATTTAGTGTTATTTTTTTATACAATATATATATTTGCCTGTTTTTATTCTATTTATTTATTTTTTAGAAATCATTTTATTCGTACATTCGTATTTGTTTGAGATGATATGTTCTTTTAATTTTTTTTAAACTTAATCTTTTGAGTTTTTGTAAAAATTTCTTAAACATTACTACCGTAATAGAATAAGCTAGTATCGTCTGCATATAATGTTATATTTGTCAAAAGGTCTAGTTTATCTATGTCGTTAATATGAATGAGGAACTAAAATGGACCGAGAATCGATCCTTGTGGTACACCAAATGTAAGCTCAGCAGGTTGACTTAGACAGCCCCCTATTTTGACAAATTGAAATCGATTGTGAAGGTAATATTGTAAAATATTGAATGCTCTATCAGAAAACAGCTGTTTTAGTTTGCTAAGAAGTAGGTCATAAGATATAGTATCAAAGGCTTTTTTAAGGTCAATAAATGTACCGAGTGCTATTTGTTTATTTTCAATAGTTTCTATGACTTTATTTACTAGGTCTATGGCTGCTGGCAGGGTACTTGATTTTGGTCTAAAGCCGTATTATGTGGTACATAAATAGTCAATTTTGCTTAGATGTTCATACATACGCATGTGAATAACCTTTTTTAAAAAATTTAACATCACCGGAAGGACAGATATAGGTTTGTAATTACCTGGGTCTGTTTTAGAGCCTGATTTGTATATGGGATTAACCTTAATAATTTTGAGACTGTGGAAATATGCCGTCCTCCAGACATTTGTTTATGCAAGATATGAAGTATACCTATTAGTTGTATTTTATACATTTACGCGATTTCGTGTAGATTTCGTCTATGCCTGAACTTGTGTTAGTGTCGAGTGTCTATTATTTTATAGATTTCATTTAATGAGCATGGTTTAAATCGACTTACTTTGTGGTATGTTTTGCTGTTATGTGGTAGTGTGTTAGGATCTGTATTATTGTTTGTTTAAGTAGATTGTGACTGCATAGTAATTTTGTTAGCTAAAAGTATGCCAATAGACGAAAAGAAGTTGTTAAAGATTTCACAAATTTCAGTACAATCAGTTATACTACGGAGTTTACAATTAATTTTAAAGGTAAGTAATTTTTCTCAATTTTGCTATTTGCTAGACTAGATATTAGGCTCCAAATTTTCTTCGGTTTCTTTTTGCAATTCAAAAAAGCGTTATGAAAGTAGTTTTTTCTTAATTCCTTAATCATACCTTTTACATTTTTTTTTCTCGACTGTAAATTGTTCTAAGAGTTTTTTGTTATTCGTATTTTTTTTATAATTTGCCCATGCTTCATTTCTACTATTAATTTTCCTTATAACTTCTTGATTAATTAGTTTTCTTGTGGTTCATTTAGAGTTTTAAATTGAAATATTTTATTTTGTTTTATTTTATCCTGAATAGATTTTTCTAATTAAATGTAGTCATGTTCTTCGTTACAGTATTTAGCTTGTGAAATACTTTTGTGTAAAACAACGTAATTTATAGATTGATAGTGCTTATTTATCTTGGGTGTTCTTATTCGCTTCTTTATCTATCCTAATAATAAAATTCTAACTGATTGATTTCTGTACATGAACGATATATGAGAAAAAATATTATAAGGGGCTTTTATTAACGCAATAGAACACAAAACAATAGTTGTTAGAATTTTTGTCTGTTTGTCTGTGCGTTTGTTCCCGCTAATCTCAGAAACGCCTTAACCGATTTCGTTCTGCTTTTTACTAATATATTGCAGTAAGCATCACTTAAAACTTAAAGATTGTTTCATTGCAATCCGTCCATAAATAAAAAAGTTATGAATTATTATATGTATTTCTAATTTCTAATTCACAGAACGAGAAAAACCCAGAAAAATGCAGATGCTATCTTTAAGCGTAAGGTAGTTTTTCCGATGGATAACTAAACATTGTCGACGATATCCACTACGCGATCTTATGATGCTATGCTTGTTTGATTTCAGCAAAGATTTCAGCACCATACATATTAACATTTCAAGGTCCTTACATTTAACTTTCAGCAAAGTCAGCTCACTTAACATATTTTTATTTGTTGTAAAATAAAAGTAATGTTTTGTTGCCAACAATACATGTTAAAGCGAGGTGCAGACTTTTTTAATGGAATATTTTTTATTGGAATTTAACTTGGACGTAGTGACTTTTGTGTTACACCGTTGTTCCAGCAATATCTCAATGAGCTTTCAGCAATAAAACAACAGGGCGAGTGCATCGTTCTATCGAAAGATCCGCTTAATCTCCGCGCTACGTGTTTGCAGACGGATCGCTACAAAAAAATCAACGTTTTACAATTCACATTTCACAAACAGGAATTATATTATTTTCTTTCTTTTATAAGGAAATTTTAAAGACTTTAAAATTAGAATGTGGACTTAAAGATTATGTAAGAGATATCTGTAACCGTAATCGAAACTTTATATTATCCAAAATAAAAAATATCCGAAGGCTCATAATATCCAAAATATCCGAAAATATCCGAAATAAACAGTTTGATTAATTTTAGACAAAGTGACACTTGATCTACAAAAGTATTCCTTTACTATCAACCTTAATACGATTCTTCGGAAACACTTATATTCGTAATTATAAAATTAATTTAAAGTTAAATATAGTAAATATTCTGTTACGATATTTACTAAATATTAATTTAAAACTACTAGTTTAAATTTAAAACTCAAATTTTCTATCCGTCAAAGATCGATGAGATAACCATGTGTATTATTCCCTCCGTAAAATAAAATCTGCTGGAGGTAGGGATCGCATTCAGGGAGTATTCGGAATTGTTTCATGTCTCGTGGTCCGCCCCGGGTCGGTACGCACCATTGGCACGTCAAAATCATACGGTACAAAAATTTGTTTAACTAGTGTCTTTAAAGTTCCATTCAAATATTGATAAGAATTTAGTTCGACGATCCATTGTTAAGTATAAAGAGTTTTTTCAATCTTAAATCGAAGTCCCAGGACATGTGTTTACTTTGGAAAAATTGAGAATATTGAGATATTTTAAACCCCAGTTTGAAGTCTGTGAACATTTCAGATATGCGGAATGTGAAGCAATCTTCGAAGGCAATGAGTCGAACGATCATCTCACCTTTTCGTGTAGTTCTGTTGGACATATTTCGCCTTACGTGTACTCAAAATCCAAAATCGCTTTGAATAAAAATTCACCTGGAAAATAATTTATACAAATTTGTGATATCTTTTGAAGTGGACAGTTTTCAGAATGAACGTCGTCATAATAATATTACCTGTTTTAAATTTATCACACTCAGTGCAACTTGCGAGAGATTCATAGAATACAATAAAGTTTCTGAGTATTAAATTATGTCGCTTTATAGTAAATTTATGGAAGTTTTGTGGGCACTTATACAAATGCCGTCGACTGCAGTGCATTTCAATAAAAGTTTTCACCAATAAACTAAATCTCTTAATAAAAAAATATTATTAATTAATTTTATCTTCTGAATAATTCCGTCTGTTTCACTATTACTTTAATGTAAATATATTACGTTTCGTTCTATCACTATTAAAAAGCCTAGTGGCCTAGTGCTTTCAATATCAGTTTTCCGTACCAAGGACTTGTGTTTGAAACCTGCCACTTTGATTTATCACAGTTATGTAATTTAAGATTAATTATTTGTCAATTGTTTTCGGTTAAGGGAAACAACGTGAGGTTACCTGTGTACCTAAAAATTCTCAGAGTTTTCGAAGGTGTGTAAAGTTTGCTAAACGACACTTTGCCGGTGTCGTGGACTTAGTTCTAAAAATTCCTCATGGTGAGAGAAGACTCGAGCCCAACAGTGGAGCAGATAACGTCTCAGGTATCTAGCATTATGATGCGAAATTAAATGTTATAATTATACATATAAATTACTATACATAAATCAATATAAATATACTATTTTCTGCTTAATATATACAGCTGATTATTTAAATATTGTGCACAGACAGTTATGAAAAAAATTTTCATCATTGTTTTAAATAGTGATGAAACACAAGTAAGGAGTTCCACAATAGTATAGCCTGAGCTATAAAAGAATATCGGAAGAAGTCGCTATTATGCAGCAAAGTGGTTATTCTTCGGTTTGGTGAAGAGCGAAATATTTTATCATGATTCGTATGAGTATAATAAAAATTCTCTTTAATCATTTATTATCATCATTTAATCTATACGTATAATAAAATTATAACTGATCGCTTTCTCTAAATGAACGATATATGAGAAAAAGTATTATTAGGGACCTTTATAAACGCAATAGAACCCAAAACAATAGTTGTTGGAATTTTTGTCCGTTTGTCTATGCGTTTGTTCGCGCTAATCTCGGAAACAGCTTAACCGATTTTGTTCCGATTTTCACTAATGTATTGCAGTAAGCATCACTTAATACTTAAAGTTTGTTTCATTGGAATTCTTTAAAAAATCTATTGGATCCTATAAAAAAAGTTATAATTAATTTAAAATAATGTAGGTACTATTTCTTACCGTATTGCGTAGTTTTTGCGAAACGATGCGAGGGCAGTTTGCTAGTATCGAATATAAAATTAATACTATCCAATAACGTAGACAAAAAATACTAAGCGGGTGCTCTAATTTATTAAGAAGCTCATTTAAATCTGTATAACAAATATCCACATAAGCAATTATGGGCATTACTAAGCCATTGGACAGCATTAATTTTGTTTTAAGCTGAAAGTTTTTGGTACGGTAAAGAGACCGCAGAGTGGCAGTGACGGCTTATATGCGTTTATTTTTACGGCTTATATGATCGATATGTGTACGCCAACTCACTGTACTATCGATATAGAGTACAAGATTGTTTGTTAAACCGTTGTATAGTGTTACAACGTCGCTTGGAGTGCCATCATAAAGGAGATTAAGCAAGTTGTTGGTGTCAGGCTAGTTTAACAATCTCGGGCTACCAATGAGTACAGATTGACATTTAAATGGATTCTCAGATATTCCGAAGCAAGACGACGACTTCTTGACAATCCCATGAGGAATGTTATCCAAGGTAGTATACTGACCTTATAAATTATCTGATATACGAGTATGATTCTTATTAACGGTATATAACTACGGTGTGTTTTTTTCAGCATGAACCGGCTCTATCGACGGCTAGGAGAGTTAAATAAAAATAACGTTGAAGTTTTACTTTAGGGCATTATTTATCAATTTGGTTGCTACTTCCTGTAGTTTCAGATTTAGTGTACACACATGGATAATTCAATTTGTATGTGTGAGTTTTTCCTTTTTTTAAATAATTAATATATTGTACAAGTAATATTATCTAAGTTACAACATTAAGTAACCAAATGCACATTTCCTTGACCTAATTACGTAATCCCTTGGTCCTTATACCCGTGGTTTAGAACAGTTGTAAATATTGTCTCCTAACTAAAACTTTAATTGGGATTGTGCTTGAAGGCCGGGTTTAATAGCCAAGTTTAGTAGAAATCTTTTGGACCACGAGACAGAATGGGTCAGTTTATTGCATACCGACCGACTTAAATTAAAGGCGGGACGCAATATAAAAGATTTGGGTTTGGAAATAAGTCAGGGCATTGAATTTAGGTATTTATAAATATAGAACACATCGCCATTGTATTTCTTCGAAGGATCGATACGACATTATAATAGGCAAAGGCAGAGACGATTGAAGAGGCTTGAAGAGTACTTCACTCTTAAATCCGTTTCAAACTTTCGATGAGATTATATCACTATCTATTGGAATTCATCGGGCAAGGCACAGTTGAAAATAGTCCAGGTGACGTGTATTTTGCTTCAAACAGTGCTTTCTCCGATTCACGGTGACTATTTAGTTTGATTAAAAACTTCACGTTCGCAAGTCAATTTTTGTGTGCATTACTTTTTAGCGTGTTTCGATTGCAGTCGTGGGGTGCTGACGATAAGCATGTCCCCGTTTTCGTGTCGTCCGTCTGCACGAGGAAACTGTAGTCCTATCTTAGTACTTTCTATTAATTTGTGTAATGTTTAATTAATCATGACTATATTGTTGTGCACAATTGATTTGTACCATTTCGGTGCTGATCTCATTGTCAGCAAAAAAGCAGACGCTTTAGTTAGAATAGTGAAAAAATAAAACAAAACTTCACACACAAAATAATATATTATCTTGATCCAGCATCATGGCGCTTTAACTTAGACTGATGTCGTAAAACTGCAACTGGCATATTTAAGTCTATGTAGTTATCAACGTGAAAACATTAAATTATTCTAAGTAAAATAAACTTGATAAAGCGCCACGAGGACCTGAGTTAGCGTGTGCAGAGAACGATCGGGATCACCTGATATTGTGCCAATGTGTTTCATAGTATACCATACTAAAGTAATTAAACGACACCAAACTATTTAAATTTAATAAACTTATTAAATATACATTTTGATCAAATTCCTATTTTAACATTGCTCGTTGTGAATCAGAGATATGTTATCATTAGAGCGGATCAAATTTAAATTTTTTTTTGTTCTTGACAATCTATTTATTGGGCAGAAATATACTATATACACGTCTAAAGAAAATTAGGATGAACAGCGTATTATATATAAATACTAGCTGACCCGACAAAAGTTGTTTTGCCATATAAATTATTAATTATCATCATCATCATCACCTCAGCCGGACAACGCCCACTGTTGGGCATAGACCTCTCCCAAGGATCTCCACGACGATCAGTCCTGCGCTGCCCTCAGCCAGTGGCTATCTGCGACCTTCACCAGATTAATTATTAATATATCCCTAATTATAATAATTTTACTAAAAAACAATATCAATCCCTTAACGCAATAGAGTGTACAATATTTTTGTTATCTCATCTTTAGCTAAAACACAAACAAAATGGATGGTTTGCCCACTCGAGTGCATGCCACGTATAATTGTCCGCGTGAAAAACATGGTGTGATATGAATTAATGATAAATTTATTTGAAAATAACACTGAAATAGTGAAATGATAATTGTAAACGTCACTATTACGATTGATGCACAAACAATAATAATAATAACCGAAAACTGTAGGTAGTGAAAAAAGAGATCTCATCTCTACTCCGTGCTGTTTACTGGGTCAGAAGTGACGCCGGTAGACGCCTGGCGGGGATAACTGATGAAGGGATAATTCATCAGTTATCGACCTGGGTTGAAAATTATTGAATTACTAATATCGCTATTAAAAAATAGGGGTTGATGTTAGAAGGTTGAAAATTTAGAGTTGTATGTATTTTTAATGCCACATCATAAAAAAATAAAAATATTTTTTTTTGTCCAAAAAATAAAAATAAAAAATTTAGGGTGGACCACCCTTATCACTTAGGCGTGTAAAAAATAGATAACAACCTATTCTCAGCCTACTAAATATACATATACAATTTCATCAAAATCGGTCAAGCCGTTTCGGAGGACTATGGTAACTAAAACTGTGAACGAGAATTTTATATATTACATAAAATACAAACAAAAGTAGATAATGTTACCAAAGAATGTGCAACTTAGATTATTATGTACCGCATGTTTTCAGTTAAAAGAATACCATAAAAGTATACAGTCAGCAATATTCGTATAAATGTTATTTGCAGAGCTCATAAAAACATGTAACAGCCTTGTTACCATGCTGGGCACAGCTTCTCTTCGGGCGGCAACGCATCGATGGCTCTCCTGCTGTTACTAATCTCAATGAACAGCGGTGACCACTTCCTATCACATAGGTTTTTCTTTTTTCGCTATTAAGATAAAATCGACGGTTCAATAAAAACTTTCAACAATAATAAAAAATCAAGATCGAAACCAAATTGCTGATACAATTTAGCGGGTAACTCAGCAACTATTTAGTTGTTCTAAATTTTGTAACGAGTTTTACGCCGAGCGTGCGATGGCGGTCGGATCTCTTGAGTCACGTACTAGTTCGCTAAGACCTTCTGCACATTAGACAATTGAAAATTGTGAAACTATCAGGTCAAACTTACACTACATAAATAAGAAATATATCTTCAAACTTATTATGTTCATATTGTGAGCGGTTGTGTATAAGGAAAACCTGAACTGAACCTCATAAGTCAGGTTAATTACTGATATTATAAATTAGATCCTAACAATACGGATCAGATTGATCTTCTCTATATAATCAATATACAAAATTGAATATGTGTTACATATACCATTAAATTGGATACATATATGGCATATTACTCGTATATACGAGTTAATTACTAAGTTGCCGACACTACGAAATTGCAACGGCAAGTGGCGATGCCAAGTCAACAATATATGTGGCGTCTTACATCTACCGCAGTGCAGCTTATCCACGTTTGAATGGTGCCGACACACCTGATTCATCTTTGACACGCCGCGGAGAACTCTCACAACACTCGAAGAAAGCTGGCTGAGAACGTGTCCGTTATAAATCAGCGAGCGATGAAAAAACATCTGATGTAACAACTTTTTTTTGCTTTTGTGCGCGTGAAATATGTTCTTTTGAATTGTTTGTCTAAGTATTCAATATTTTAACCTTTTTTTTTTAATTAGTTATTTTCATATAAAAATAATATTTTTAATCAAACCAAAAATTAGTCCTACACCCAGAGATTTCTACATTAACTAAATAAATAAGAAAGTTAAAAACTTATTTTTACTGTTAATTCTGTGAACCTTTAATATATGTAGTTGAAGTGTACATCTTAATATATATAAAACTCTTTGTACTTATTGAATTAACACACCGAGGTAATTTTCTAGATATTGTATTGTCACGAAGATTCGTCGAAGTTCGGTGGAAAACAATAAAATCCAGAACGGAAAAGAATAGAGCTGCCGTAAAACCGGCGTGTAAGTAGTATTTCAGTACATTACGCGACATTCGAGTTAACCCCTCGTACATAAAACCGAATATCGAACATGCAAATTTTAACACCTGCGACATCGATAATCCTATTGTTTTGTAAGGACTGTTGAATTGACGAGAAATTTTCAGATTTCTGGAAATCATGAAAAGCAGTAGGTATAAAAAGAACGCAAGGCCGTCCGTGGTTCATTCGGTCTTCGAATACGGAAGCGAAGTGTTTGCTCTACGAACGAAATAGTACCTGCGATCGACGCGTGCAACTATAATTGTTAAAACGTGTTTGAGAGCCTGTTTTCTAACAATGTAATAAAGTTTTTTCGGTCTTTGCTGTTTTTTAAAACCCGTGAATCTTGACACACGACGATATAACGGAGACATAAACTATAAAAAAATATTTAGAGATTCAAATAGAAATTTCACTGTAGATGGTAAATGGGGTATGCAAGTGTGTATGGGAAATTAAACCTTTATTGATTTGCATGACTTTTTGAACAAATACTGTTTGTGGCATACCGTAGGATGTTTCATTAATACACATTTACTTTTTATATTGAGCACAATTGACCGCCTCGCGTCTTGTCTTAATTAACAATAAGAACTCCAAACGGTCGACTGAGAGAGAGAGAGACAGAGTAGTCGACGTGACGCCTTCATTAGATCACTGAGCACTCAAGCGCTCAAGAACTTTTGTCACATCTCACCAACAACCGCGTCCGCAGTTGATGAACTCTGTAGAAATCTAAAGACCGACACAAGCAGTCGAGCTAAGAGCAAATCTCTTTTCTGTTTCCATTATCAAACACAACTCCTTTGACCTTCTCTATACCAAAACATCAAACTATGAAAACACTATTGTAAAGACCACGTTAACAATACAGGTAAAATACACTGTCGATGGATCAACGTTTTGTCTGGATAAGTATTACCGGTTATTTTTTATAAAGTGACTTTGTACGTACATAATATAATGGTTTGTATAATGGTTGCACCGTTTATCTACAACAGTAACAATACTCAATAAAAATTGTAACGCTAATCTGTCATTGTCTGACTTGCAAAGATTGATAACTACATGATAAGTTATAATAAGGTAGTCTTGTAAAATTTGAGTTTCTCGTATCTCAACTAAAATTTTTATATCGAAATAATACAATCGATTTATCTAATTACGATCTCTATAGATCTATCTAGATACTATGATTATAGTATTTGTGACTATGTTCAGGATGTCTCACTTTAAAAATCAACAAAGCATAGCTATATATTAAATTCAATTTTGACAAAACTGAAAACTATCACATGCACTAAAACTGCATCCATTCCTTTCAACCACCCATTTGCTTGCCTGTCCTGTCTTACTCATGTCTATATATGTTTAACTGTACATATCCTAGGTGAATATTTTAAGATCCTATTTAGAATATTTTAAGACCATTATTATATAACGTCTCACACCGAACTAAGGCCTTTAAATAGTCATGAATACAAAGAATATAAATTGAGTTGTTCCAAACGCGTCGTTACTTAATGCTTAATTGAATAATAAATAACTAATAAAACGAAGGAACGTAACAAATTTAAATCACTTAGCATGATTCTATTTGTGCGGCAGTCGTAGGGCGCGGCAATGTCATTCCTGCCGATGCTGTCGCCACCGCACCCTAATAAGCAGCTACATAAACATATTACGTAGGTATAACGCGGCTCGTCTGCGTTGGAGAATCCGCCTCCGGGTAGATTGCAGCGCCCTTTTTATTGCCTCGACAGAATTTTATTACATTTTTCATTTGGGTAAAACTAGGTGCGCTGATACCTCGATGGCATCGAAGATCTCATCGTCTAGAAGCTTATTTCATATATAAGCGATCGATAAATTCGAATGTAATCGATAATTGAATTGAATTGGGTGTCAGCTACTGGTAAATTTCTCGAATGATGCGTGCTTTATAGTTATTTATCTTTTTACCCTATTCTTATCACTAAACGTCGTTCGAGGCTATGGAACAATGGGACAAAGTGATGGTAAGTGGTGGTAAGAGAAAGAAATATGTTTTGAAATGAATGAAATTAAGATTTATACACTAACAAGTGGTCACCGCTGACATGGACATTTGTAAATCCCAAGGCTACAAACGTATTGGCAGCCAAAATGAAAACCGGGATCCTTTTATCAATACCTGTCGGACATAGTAATCAACCAGACGTACACAGAGGAGTACCAAGGAAAAGAATGGGGGTGACTAGCCAGCCAAGCAAAACATTTCTACCACCGTGTAAAAGTACCGTTGAGGTTATATTGGGTGGTACAGACCCAGATTCACAGCTGTATAGGGTGCACTATTTGCGAGATTGCTTAACTCGGACTAAAGGTTAGGTGGAGTTCGTTATACCCTGTGAAAATATTATGGAGAACTCTCAGTTACGTAAATAATTCATGGAAACATCAAGGCCATAATTATAACTCGATGAAAAGATGGCACCGCAATTCGTATTCTCACCTTGCACGTGAATTATTTTTATTCACTACCAACTTTTTGTTGTTCCTTAAGATTTTTTTAAGTACATGTTAAAATTCATAATAAGACAAATCTGTAAAGTTTAGTTTTCAAACAAATACAACAGATGAAGTATGATCCTTTGGATTGAAAGGATAATAAAGATAAAGAAATGTAAGCGTTTGCACTTCAATTGAAGGGCGTAGCAATACTATGCCGCCGTCAGAGCCTCAATCAGCAGCTTAGCGCGAGGTAAACACGTTATGTGTGCTGCCTCGCTCCCTCCGGTGAGGAACCCCCGGGCATAACGGAGGGACCAATCTATTTTATTGCCTTGCTCAAATTGTATAAAAAAATCCGTCAAAAGGTAGTCTTTATTAACTCCCGTTGTTTAAATTTCGAAATCGTAAACTGAAAATGAGTGCCCATAATTAAAATACGCTTTCCGATTAATTAATTATGAAAGTCTAAAATTGAATTTTTTTCGTATGTTAAATTTATCTATGCATATCTAAAATGTATCATTACATAAGCAACTTTAGCGGAGTGGCGGAAAATATTATGAGAGAACAATACGGCAGTATCTTAATTGTAATTGTTCTAGTTCTAGTTGTCACTTCTGCACTTCTACAAAACCATGAGCGTCAAGTACACATAGCGAACCGTGAAATCCATGCGCGGTGGTAACCACTGGAGTAACCATCATGAAATGGCCCGCTGTTCGTTTGTAGGCTTGACGTAGTAAAAATCTGAGAGAAAAAACCAAGTCCAGCGGGACAGGTGTAAGACGCGAAGCTATTCTGTTATGACACTGTTTCAAGACAGCTTAGTCTCGTAAACTATGTTATTATCACGTCGCCCATCACACTAATCAGATGTCTCCTCAACTCTCATATTATTCTGAAACTTAGAACCACTGAAAATCTACATATAAACTTAAGTTACCTGCTCAGATATATCTAATAGAGATTTGGAATGAACATCCAAGAAGCCTTGTAAAATTGCAGTTTTCGTCGTTTCAGATGTACTGTACGACGTATGAGTACGCGATGTACTCATACAGTGTGCTGCTAGCTGTACTCATAAAATAAGATTTTACTTCACTCACTTTTATTGTCATATTTCCTTTAGCGTATTATTTGAAAAATATCACTTGAGAAAACCCAACAGCATAATAAAAATAAAATAAAATTATATCCAAATTACTCCATATACCTAAACATAAAACTTCACATATTAACATCCTCACTATAGGATTACCTGTAATGCAGGGTAATGAAACTACATATAAAATAAAGAGTCGGGAGCAAATAAACCCGCGAATTAGAACTGAGGTCTTTTGCGCACATTAGGCAAGGCTATATGAACTTCACTATAGGATCATTGACATAATAACTTTATAAACTATAACCTTTTACGATATTAGTACAGCGTAAAAATTTACAGTTATCTATCGCCATTGATGTCTCAAGAAAAGCCGACATCGTCTAGACATTGCGTTATTTTGGTAGCCATTTGATATCCAATAACATTCATCTTTACCCGCCAGCAACAGTAATTTTTCAAATTTTCCGCTTGTTACAAATTAGTTATCACTCATTTTCATGAAGAGAAACATCGTAAGAAAACCTGCACACCTTTGAATTTGGAGAAATGTTCTCAAACTGTGTATGAAATCTGTCAATCTGCTCTAGCGAGGCGGAAAATTACTTTAACCCTTCTTATTGTGCGATGAGACCCGACCCAGCAGTTGGAAGTTTATGGGTTGTAATAATAATATTACAACAAAATAATAATTGTAATGCGGATGGTTGTTATATTTTTATAATGTACCCTCATCGCTCTTCTCCAAACGTAGCTTGATTTTCGGGAACTCTTCGCACGCCACACGTGTTAGGAATTGAAGAAAAATATTAGTGAAATGACTCATAACCTAAATTGAAAAGTATAAAGGACGGTACACAGACGTGCCCGGACTACGTTGCCATTTTGGCATGTTGGCACTTGCAGTGTAAACAGCTTTCTGATATTTTAGTTGTTATCGAATCGCTAACCAAGTGTTCATTAATTAGCAAAATTATTAATTTAAAATATTAAAAACAATAAATAATAAAATCTTGAATGACTTATACAATAAATTCTTTCATATATTTGACTTACACCGTGTTTACCTTTTGACTGAATTAATTTTTAATATAGGTATCGCTCTATTGACCCGTTAGATGTCTACATTGATCAACTCTACAAAAGAATTCGTAACGTTTTAATATTAGCATTAAAGTATTTAGATTTGTATTCGTAAATAAATAAAAAAGACCCGCCATTAAATTCCAAGCCCCAGCTGCATAAAACTGAATTCCTTTTGCAGTGCTTCGGAAACATGCCAAAACAATATACGACAATCTATTTTAAATTTCCTTTGTCCTTATTCAGAGGTTTTGTGCAACACGTTGAGCTTGAAATGAGCATGAATAATTCACTGACACCTAAGTAAAACGTAACTTTTACTAATTTGCATTTCATTGTGGTCTGGAAAAAGAATATCAAACCTTGTCAATGTCTCTGTGTTCCCACATATTGAGACTGGTTAAATTTAAAATGAGATTTGTGAGCGATGTGTGGTAGAAATAATTTAATTAATTGAGTAGTCTTTTAAATTGAGAATCCGTCCTCATTATGATGCACTATCGAATTTAGGCGTGTCCAAATTAATCTTTTATCTGCACCAATTGTGTTTTAAGCATCGTTTGTAAAGTGACAAAAAGATGAAAATTAACATTTTGTCACTTTCTATAATTTGTATCTATTCCTATGCAACAATTAATGACATTTGTGTAATCACTATTAAGATATTTTTAGAAATATGTTTCAATTGGTGTATTACACAATGGTATCGTACTTATTTCATTGTAGTTTACTGTGTTTTTCTGTGATTCTGCGTACTATACTGTTTACTTAAACTGTATAATATCAAAAAAAACCAAGCTAATACAGCGTCACAAGTCAGTACAAACAATCTTTCGTTCTCAGAACACATATGAAGAATCCAACTAGAAATTTTCACCCTTCAAAAGCCACAAGGAATACGCTCCAACAAACCACAAGAACTGCATTTTTTATGTGAATAGTCGACAAACTAGCAGACAAGCCACCTGATTGTAAGTGATCACCGTCGCCCATGGAGATGAGTAACACCAAAGGCGTTACTAATGCCTTGTCGGCCGAGAACGAAGAAGAAAGAAAGTACTGGCTCTCAAGCAATCAGCCGGAATATGAGAAGTCATTTGGTGGCTGACTTAAGCAGGAGGATGGTAGCTAGCCAGGCAGGCTTCTCAGAAAGATATCAATACCAGTAATAATATTAATGACTTAATAATAATATTGATAATATAATCCTTACGTGAAACCCTGCCTCCAAGCAGGCTGACTTCTGTTGCCTCTTACGACACCTGCCAGCATAGGATTGAAGACAGAATTCTGGGCCGCCTCAATACGGCACAAATTTCTACCTCACTATTACTTACAATTCTTAAACATTTAACAATGATTAAGATTGTATTATTTTTTAATACGAGGTTAAATTGCTGAATTCTATTTTATTCTATTTTCAGTCAGTACTAACTAAGGCTTATACGTTAATTATTTCCGTACTGCAAGAATTTTTTCAAGCGCTGTAATAAGCGTATATACACATTAAATTACTATTGTTACTTCAGCCAGCCCAATAATTTGTGTTACCTATTATTATTTATGATCTGCAGATATAATTCATCCTCGTATATTGATTAAAGTTCAAATAACATTACTCGTTCATAAACTTACCACACGAACCCTGCGATCGGGGAGCCATTAAAAATGTATTGTGTAGCTGGAGAGCGGCCCGCTAACGAAGACAGATTGACGGAATTTTCAATCTCATTACGCTTTAATTTGATTGTTTCGGGCTTTCTGCTTGCGATGTGAATGAAAAGCGAAGCTAAATAATTTTGAGATAGCAAAATATCTTTGAATCCGATACGGCACATTCTTTAATGCGATTTTAAGGTAAACGCGCAGAGGAATAATCTGACGGTAACCATCATGGTCACCACTAACCTTGGACATCTGTAACAGCAAAGTTACAGATACACAAAGCATAATATTACAGACTCATTGTCGGCCATGACTAAAATACGTGTTTTTTAATTGGCGCTTCAGCACCGTAGATAAAATATTAAAATATTTACTATAGTTGACTCTAAGACGGGCGTAGATAAACCGGCAGATATAAAAACATTATGGCCATGCACGATTACCGTCGTAATTAAAGTAGTTGCGAAATAATCCTGGGACCTCCGATAGAAGGAGCTGGCGCCATTGGCTCAAAGGTAGATGGAGCCCCTCCGATGCTCTGCTTTGTGGTGAAGCAAATTAGCATTGCCGATATTGTCAATTAACCATTTCTCTGAAACTCGTTGGTCTCTGTAGTTATGACCCCGAGAGTAATAAAATTTTGTAAAAGATATTTGATTTTCGTCTCGTTATTTGTTAATTTGTTATTTTATTATTTCTCTGACGTCATTTTTGGGGTATCGTTAGAGCGATGACTAAGTATTTTTTTTAAATTGAGAACAGCGTATGTGAGTGCAATATATTTATATTTATATAATAATAAATATTACATAAATACCAAATATATTCAAAGCACGCATATAAATATAATATTAAATACATATAAATAAAATTACTCAGAGAGACAAGCAGTGCTATTTTACCTATTCTTTTAAAATAAATAGTATTTTCGTTTACCGAAAAATATTCATAGTCTGACAGCATGCAAAGAAGGAATGCGTGGTGTGTAGTTTGTGAGGAGAAAAATTAAGCTGGAATTTTAAGTGAGACCTGTAAGAAGCAACTGTGAAATGGGTAAAGGAAAAGATAAAATAATCGATACATAGGACAAATAGGGTTGTAAAGAATATTGAAAAAAAGACATAGCACACGAGCATTCCTGCGAATTGAGTGATTGGATTGGAAGCCACTGAAGACCCTTACATAACTGGGAAATATTATAAAATTTCTGAGGAACAAATATTTCAATACAAATTCTACAAGCACCCAAGTTTATTTAAAGTATGCGCTATACCTTGTTGGTATACAGTATGTATATCAAAGAGCAAAACGGTAAAAACATGTAGGTAATATTACAATTATTCTGTATCTAATTAGATAATTGAATATCTATCATTTAAGCTTTGAAAAATATTTTAATGTACAAACCATTTAAAGCGCACACTGTAAAAACTCTATCAATCATGACGGACGAGAAATAAAATTTAATAACAGCGAATACTCATCGCATCAATCGTTCACCGCTGCTCCGTGGCTGCATCCTTTAGCCAGATTAATATATTACCGTGTATGTAAGCGGATTGCTTAAAAGAAATTTCCGATTATCTGTAATACTCGTACATATGAACGTAATAGCACACTTTGCTTTATATTGATGAAGACTTTGATTTACAGTAATAAGATTAATGTTTAGAAAGTTTTTGAAACGCTGCGGAGTTATAGCCTATAATCATATGTAATCGATTAACGTAATTATAGTTTGGAAGTAGAATTTAAAGGTTTTAATGCCTTTAAGTCGGCCTTACATACATCCGTATTACAAGAGAACATGCATATTTAGTACATAATATATCATTTTCTTATTCGATTTCATTCGCTACGAGTAGAAGCTCGTACTTACTACTTCACCAAACAAATATTATTTTCTAGGAAATATAGAGACTGGACCAAGTTAAAGCGACTGTGTTGTAACATACTTACATAACGTGTAGATCAACGATTGCAAATGACTAATGATACATTTGATTCCCGCACGCACCCATACACCCATATCGCATAAAACCCATATTAAATAGAAGCATTTATCACTGAAATTATCAATAAATTATCAAAATCCATGAAAATCTACATTGGAATCACCCTATACCGAGTAACGATGTTAACGATGGAGATATTTCGAATTCGACTGGCAAACGAATCGTCACGTTAGAGTGATATATTGTTAACATTTAGAGAATCATTCCCCTTGCCGTTACCCCTTTTTTGCCTCCGGTCCCTTGTTCCCCCGTCGCTGTCTAACAGTGGGCTTTTTTATTTTATTTCGTGGAACCCAAAACGTAAATGTAACTTCAACATAATTAGAACGTTCTAAAACTATTTAAGGTAGACATAAGTTTCGGATCACTGTAAGTTTGTCTCCCGTTTACAAATTTTGATTCGTACGTAATCTCCTGTAGTTTCATTCGAGAATAATTTTCTAGAAAATTGTTTAATTGTTGACTTGGCGTCTGGGTGACGACGCCCAGATCACCGGACCTGACACCCATGGACTTTTTTTTGCCTGCGTTCCCCCGTAGGGCAAAATATGTAGTTTATCAAATCGAATTTCTCGGTGGTGCACTTTGTAATTTTTTAATTTCTTGTAATACATAGGTACAAGTTATTTTGAAATGAACGTACAGTTATACAGAAACAGTTATGCAGAAGTGTTGTTACTCTCAAAGACAACACAAACAACATATACCAATGGGAAACTAAGCGCGACTAATAAGTGTGCGTGAAAGGGCATACGCGAAACTAGGGTATATAGTTAAATACTCAAAAGGGTCTCGAGGCCGATTTTGATAAAAATGCACCCAGAAACAAACTAAAAAATAATTTTCCTTAGAGGGAATCAAATAGTTTTGTCTTGAAGAAATTAATCAACTAGTACTGATTCGGAAATATCTACACCTTTTTGACGAAATTTTGAAGAAAAACACTCGGTATGCACCAGCCAATGGGATCGCTTACTTGGATTGAATACTGTGAAGTAATATCAAGTAAAACTACGTATATTTTGTAGTTACCAAAATTCAATTTATTGCACACTGCGTATCAGACATGATTCAAAAACTTATAAAATCTTCCGGGCAGTTTGTTCCAAAGCGGGCCGTCGCGTCGGCCCAGCATGTTAGGGTTATATTTTTTGCACCCAGCCGCCCCAAGTTTGCGGGTTTCCCAGTAGCAATATTAGAATCATCGTTATTCTGAAGAAATGCGCCGGAATATAACCATTCCAAGTTTTGTTTGGATTCTATAACTTATATTAATTTAGGCTCTCTTATATGCATAGGTAACTTAATGGTTTAGCTATCAGTACCTATATATATTAGTTAGTTAATAACTTGACAACAGTACTATATATAGTAGTATTATGTAATGGAACCAATTTTGCTTTGCTTCGGCCTATTTCTTGTTTACAAGTAGTGCGCGCATCTGAAACATTTGTTATTCACTTTTATCAGGCAGTTAAAATTTTTGTTTATTCCATTTTATTGATTATTATTTAAAATTTATAGTTCTTAAATATATTTATTGTATAATTGTTACAAAAAACAGTCAATTCATGCATTTTTTTAAACCTAATTGGAGGATATACATCCAGTTCCTAGAATAAAAAGTATCGGAGATCTTGGCCATTACTATAAGCACATTGGTATATAATCAATCATTTTCTCCTAATGATTTCACTGATAAAAATTTGAATATTTTGGTCTATATACATTCAAGCATTCGTAACAAAGCTGGATAGGCGTACATTTAAAAAAATGATGTAATGATTCGGCCCTGTCACATTTTTATTGTAACTTTAAAATAATACCTCAATTAATCATTTCGAATTGATCACACTTTGAATAAGGAATATTTGAATTAATGAAATTGCATTTTTCTGCGTGGCAATTTTCAGAATATTATGAATAATATTATTTACAACGAAAGAGAAATACCGTTCGGATTCTGGACGTGATAAATCAAATCACATTCTGCCAAAAACATATGTTGAATATACATACATATACGAGTGTAGTGCCTTTTTGTAAAATAACCACGGAGTGTGTACTCCGTAAAACATTATTTACGGAGGGAGAAAAACTTTTTCCGGAAGAAGTAACGCGAGTGAGGTGAGTTAGGCAACAGTTTTAAGAAGTTTTCTTTTACGTTTAGCTGAACGGCTACGTGTATGTAGGGGTACCAAATCAACTCTAAAATTAAGTATCTAACGTTCCTGAAGATGTGGACATTGTATTATTTACAGGTGACTCATCTCTAATATTTAATTGATTAAATGATTTTGAAATTGAACTTGAAGGAAATAATGACTTTTATATTTATAACAATAAAATAAGAAAAAACACATTTTAAATCCTAAGTACTTTTAAATACTACGTAAAAATTAAAATATTAATTTACGTTGAGTTTCGTCAACAATTAATTGGTAACCCTACCAATATGTGAGTACATTGCACATACATACATTGCATTGTGAGTATATTAGTGAATGTTGGCAAGGTTTGATACGAATGCTTATCCGAAATAAGCACTCAGTTTTGTGTGCAAAATAAAAATTACGTCCGCGACTTTCTGCAAAAGAATCAAGATTATTCAGGAAGTTATGCTTACTCACACAACTCTTATCCATGTTGTATTGTATTGAATTGTTTTAACATTAAACCCGTCAAGTGCGAATTTTAGTCGCATTTTAATGTCCATAATGATTATTTCGTTTCAAATAAATTCCATCACCTGACAAAATAATTTTTATTTAATTTATTTTACCCGCTAAAGTTTACCTGCAAAATTAGAAAATATTCATAGATTATTTACAGTATATGTACAATGATGAAATCTATACATGTAATAAAACAGTAACAATGAAAAACCCGTATAACTCCGTATGGACCCAAACATAATATATATTTTTAAATTTTTGTCTGATGGTCTGTCTATGTTACTCTATAACTCTAAAACAAATGAACCAATTTTAATGAAATTTGGTATGATGGTAACTTATCATCACGAATTCTTATGGTGCTGCCACACTGCTGCGAAAAAATATTTTCTAATAATCTTGAACTCTCAATACCTGTATCTTTACAAATCATAAACAAATTCTCACCATATTGATAAAGGTATAATCCCGTGCCATTTCCTACAAAATAAAAGATGAATAATCAAAATCGGTTAATAATCAAGAGAATTATGGCTGTACATACATAATAAAAAATACTTACACACGAACATAGAACAGCCTCGTTTTTTGAAGTCGGTTAAAAATGTCGGGGCATCAGTAATGGAATCGATATCTTTTTAAAGAATTAACCCTACAACATTAAATTTTGGAATTAATATTACTTTGAATAAAATTATCTATAAGTTATAAGAAAATTGTCTCCCACGGGGATCTTTGGTAGTTCCGATCAGGGATAGAGCTTCTTAACCGCAACCGAAGCTATCGGATATCCAAAATAAAAATATATTCGAAACCGTAACCGAATCCGGTAAAAAAGTTTCAAATATTTAACATTTTGTTAGTAACACATTTTTGTAACACTTGCTCATTTTTTTGGAAACAAAACAATAAAAATATCGAAGAAAAAAGGCGGGGATTCAAATAACATAATAATAATAAGTTATTATGTCATTGGGTGTTTTAATGTTGGCAGTAAGCTGTTTCAGAATCTTTTAAAGAGGATTTAAAGTATGGGAGTAGATAAAATATTCTTAAGTATCTACATATATGTATATTAATCATGAAGAATTATATAATAATCATAATATTCTAAATTCAAAACAATTAAGCATTATTTTCTTTCAATCGTTTATTATGAACAATACACTGCGTTAAGAGGGTAGCAAAGGAAACGCTGGATTACAGTTACGCACGATTACAAGGGTCGGATATTTGACTCACCCTGTTATTCGGAGGGTACCGAATTGACAATGGCGTGCAAAACCTAATTTTGAACAACTAATAATACTAACTAGTGTACCTATACTAACAATAATTTGGCTGCTAGGCTATTATTTAGAAGATATTTGGCATATTTATAACTTACTTTTACGACTTAAATATTCTGTGGGCTTTGAACGGCTGTAACATATTTACATATATTATACTAGCAACCCTGTCCGATTTTGTTCGGGTTGGACTATTATATATACACTACCGGTCAAAAGTTTGAGACCACTAATAAA
>PDGT01000014.1:5664662-5696642 GCA_003671415.1 Megathymus violae | reverse complement strand
ATGCAAAGGAGGATATTTTGATGAAAAGTCTGTGTAAATTCTCTTGTTTGTATTTTCTTTAGTAATTTAGTATTATCTTTTGTATTCGTAATTTTTTAATTTTAAATATTGTGTATATGTTGTGTACATGGAAATAAAAACTGTATTTCATAATGATTTAAATATGTTGACTTGTATTTGTTTTCTTAATTTTTTTATAGTGGTCTCAAACTTTTGACCGGTAGTGTATATACATATATACATGATTATTCAAAAAAAAATTCACAAATTTCGTACCTCACAAGACTATCGAGCACATTGGAAATGAATCTACGGAATTCGAAAAAAAATTTTTCAAGAAAATTAGGCTACAGGGCAAACCCTTAACCCGATCATCTTTGTTTTGCGCTCAAATTGTAGCTGACTAAATTGTCCAGAGGTGTTTATCACAAATTTTTGATATCATTCTTCGTTTTCAAAATATCGAGCGCCAAAATAAAAATTCGGATTTTTTTTTTTTACTATTTCGGCCATACCTTTTTTCGTTCTTGACTTACTCGGATAATTCTTTTTGCACCTTACAGCTCTCGTGAATACGCGTATTTTGAGCCTTTTTTGAATATCATATCTTCACAACTCTCCGAGATATAAGGGGATCGCGCTTTTTCGTGAAATCGGAGCCTGCACTGAAGCGAACGAAAAGACATTTCCAATGTCCATATATTTTTTGCCTTGATTAGATATCATTAGGTTTACTCATATTTTATGTAGTTTTTCATCTAAGCCATCACGTGTTCTCAGCTCATACCGTTTTTCATTATGATAGGTTAAGACGTTCATGAGTTATCGCGAAACATACAGACAGACGAACAAAAAATTTCACAATGGTCAAATTAATGTCGTGAGTCGTAAAACAAATATTTATGGTGATATTTTACAATAAAGTGGAATGTACAGACAGAGAGGCTCAACAAATTTATATAGTAATATGGATAGACAGTCTTTACAAAGTTATTGTTCGCTTTCTGCAGTCTTCAAACAATCGATACAGTGACATAGCGCTGAAATGTTTTGTGAGTTTAGTGAAGGATAATTGTAAGAGTAGAGTACATGATGGGATTTCATAATCATGTAAATATTAGCAAATGATAATGAGGTGAATGGCAGAAAATATAGATTGGGGAACAATCGGGGAGGACTTCATTAATTTTTCAATCTTTGCTATTGTTGGCGTGTTATGTTTGTGACGGAAGATAAGTTTTTTCTTCTCTTATTAGGAAACATGCGCTTAGTATAAAGAGACATAGTAGAAAGGCAGTAGGCAGTGGCGCTGAGAGGAGTATAGAGAAATAGAATTAATAACAAGCATGACGCGAGTAGCCAAAAGGTCGGATGATAAGACAGAAAAACTTGATTAAACGTATCTGATTTACGGTATTAGTACGTTTTTCGTAATAATCGCGGATCATTGTGGAGGATACAGGAAATGGACCTGATCCATTATGAGTGGAATTAACGATGTATTTATTGCTTTTCTGTAGGTATTGCAATAAATGAATACGTTTCTAATTCATAGAATTAGAAAAATCGATCTCTAAACCAATTAAATGGTGCGAATACAAAATTAATTAAAGGTCTGATAAAATTAAATACCACAATTCGTGTGCGGGTGCTATTTGTTAATGTGTATTATATGACATTTATGAAAGAAAGAAAGAAAGAAAAGACATTTATTTCCCCCTAAAATACAAAATACTATAAACTATAACAATGCGGTATTTATAGAAAAGACAATATATACACAAAAATAAATTATAATGTTGCAGTACCCAATAAATGACGGCGAAAAGGGGTCGCACTCAGCGGAGTCGCTGTTTTTCAGTACGCCCGACGGTGACGGGCAGAACACAAGGCTGGTGCAACGTACGTTCTGTTTATAATTATGTAATTTATAAAATAAAGAATGTAATGGGTGGTAGTTACATGATAAAAATAAAAAAAAATGGAATGTTTATAGCTATTACTATATTACCATATGTATATGTAAGTATTGACCCATAAGTCACTTGGGCGAGTAAACTATGTACTGAGAGCGCTTATGGTCCACACTTGCGCCGAAACCATTAAATTTAATGATCTTAAGGCAACAATTCTCACTATCGTAAAGTTATACGAGTAGCAGATGAGTTATAATATAATAATTATATTCAAGACAAGTAACTTCGTTATGCTAGCAAGAAACTTTAAAGCTTCAATTATTGTAAATGACCTTGCAATTAAGTATCACAGTGTGAATCACATACATAAAAATATCAACGATTCTAGAATAACATGACTACCATTCCACTTTAAGATTTATCCTTAAAACAATACAATTTCAATGTCTATATTCGTAGCTATAGAATCCCTTGCTTATGAGGTCTTATTCACGAATAACAAAAAATCTAAAATTTCAGATAAACTATTAAAGCCTGCGACTTTCTTCTTTTTTCTCGGCCAATAACACATTAATGACGGCTTTGGTGTTATTCATGTCCATGGGTGACGATGATCACTTACCATCAGATGACTCGTCTGCTCGTTTTTCTGCTATTATCATAAAAAAATAGTATTTTTTTTGTATTAATATTAATATGCAATCTGTACAAGTTTTCTTATATATTTCGTATAAATTATTAGGAAAATTAATATCTGAATGTGTCGGGTCCAAACAGCCCTCCTAGTAGATACCGGCGCGAACAATCATGACCGAAATTCAGGCGTAATAATTGTATGACTCACTATTTTAATAGGTTTTTGTATATTCACAAACCTTGGTCTTAGCCTCAAATCGACAGCTACTTGCTCGACTCGACCTCATATACTTGTTTCACGGTTAATGTGGGCTTTTAATTTTTTATCTATATTGTATATTATCTATGCTAATATTATAAAAAGAGAATTTTGTGACTGTGTGTATTTTGTGTATATGCGTAAGGTAATCTCTGAAACCACGGCATCTATTAGAAACATTCTTATATCATTTAACAGATACATACTTCCGGATGGACATAGGCTATATATCAAGTGGACATATATGTATAAAAATTAATTGTATAACCCGGACGTCGTTGGGCAAACAGCTAGTATGAAATAATTTAAATTCGGACACATTGAATGTAAATATGATAAGCTAAAATATTTTATAAGTAGTTCATAATGATTGTTAGTTATTAACGAATTATAATTTAATTAATAACTTTGACCAGTACTATTTTTATACTTCATTATAATTTGTATGCTCAATGATGATTTGAAGTTGATAGATCTACCATTTGGGCAACAAGACTCATTCTGCATATACTTAACAAATATAATGTTGACAAAAAAGACACTCATTTAGATACTGCTAATGTGTCTCAATTTCTCATATACCTACAATCATCAATAATTCTCGCTAGACCGCGATATCTACCACCAACATGTTGCTTATACTCGCGTTGTGTAGAAGCTATTGTTTAGAAGCCATTAGGTTTGATGTGTAAAATATACCGCTGTAAGTGATGGATACCGCAAAAAATTTGGTCGGCTTACGCCTTCAGCTCCATTAGTACTTAATGACTCCTTGTTGTATAATATCAAACATTAAATATAATGGTAGAGTGGTTTGCAGTAACTAAATATTTACATATATTTATATATACATGTATCGGATTGTCCTACCCAGACGCTACACATTTTGTTATAGTGAAAATATCAACCAAATATTTCAAATCGTATTGAATTCTATTATAATTTAACTGATTATGAAATTGCACACTTACGTCAAAAAATCATATTCCGCAGACAGCAGCTCTAAGCTTTTGAGCTGTGTAGACTTTGTGCGATTCAATTCCTTTATAATATATATTCTAATATAACACCAAAAGATAAACAATCCTTTGTTTCGCTATTTGCTGATAAATGAGTACCGGACACGTAGATACATAGAAAAATGAACCATGCAGGCGGACGACCCGAACTGAACAGCAGACCGAACGATATTTCACGACCCAACGAACGCGATGCTGCGGGCGCTTCACTTATTCACCGGGCTTTTTGTGAAATTACTGCAGCATAACTTGCGCGGTCACACTCCACTGGTCATTCCTAAATTCTTACTGAGAAATACTACGCTATTGTATCGCAACGGCAAACCTGCGGCATTTCCACCTTGTTTGGGGTGCTTTGAATATGAACTACTCAATGCACCCCAAACAAGGCTTGCAAAGATTTATTGTAATTTTAATTTAAGAGAGTTAGTTAAGATATTTTATATAGCATTTATTTCTTTACCAATACAATAGGGAACACGAATAGAATTTACAGATTACGAGGAACGATGAATATGAATGATTGAATGTTTCGTTTTGGTTTGAAAGCGTTAGAAATAAAAATATCAGTGTAGTTATAATATAATATTATATTGAATGTTTTAATGATGTACAAATAAATAAATATTTTTCAACGTTTACTTATCAGAAAGGGGTGCAACTAAAATTATCAAAGGACATGACATGTCTGAATGACATTCAACCATCAATCTATTTATAAAAATAGACAGTGAGGGTTGAACTTGACTAGACCGAGCAATGTCTCTCGATTCAGTGATCACAGCGAGATTGCCGCCATTATTATTCTGGTTAAGGTTCAGTATGGCATTGAAAAATAACTGGCCTACATTATTATTTAGCAATACAAATAAATATTCATAACATTTTGCTTTGTAAATGGTATAGAACGTGTAAGCTTTACCTGACTTTACCGCCTCCTATCCAAACATAACATATTATCGACTCACTTTGCGTATGCGCACATTTCCTACCGCGAGATAAACTCGATTCCATCGAGGTTCGGTGGCGGACCGCTAACGAACTCTCTCCTCCATATGGTATTCCCGGGTGACAGGCGCGGCAACATTGGAAGTAAATTGCTCTTCCATATCCTCTGCAAGGAAGTCCTCCCTGTCCTTAACCGAGTACACCCTTCCACCTATCCCGTCCGCTAGTGGGCAGGTGGAGAACTTGGTGCGGGTCAGGTGACAGTAGAGGTGGTTGAGCAATACTCATCTCAACTGCTATCTGCTCGGTAACGGCGTTAAGGGACAGAAACGCAGCCTCGTACTTTCGAGACTTTATTAATTATATTACAAAGACTATTTACATGCCTTATGCAGCCTATTCGTCCATGTAATTAACTGGTCCGTATTCAATAACTTATCTTTCTAACGATTCAGTCATGTCCTCGACTTGGACTTGTAATCTTATATTTTCTTAATACCTCTAATCCCACATTCCCTAACAGTTTGTAGTACGATGATTTAATGTTTCAAAGCCTTCAAAAGTTATATGTATACAATTAATAACTACATATATTTTGAACTAATAGCTAGGTCATACTGTGTTTAAACTATAAATGGTTAGACTGATGAAAATACATACATACATACATACATACATATATAATGTACTTAGTCAAATCAGATTATTAGTTGTGAATACGAGCGAAATAGTTTCTTAAATTTCCACAGAGTTGGATCTTTTGGGATGGATACATGTAGGGCCTTCCAGAGGAGTACCGACTGAATAGCAAATGAGTAGTCGAAAAAAACAATAGTAATTAGCGGAATTAGATTAGATGAAGAACAAAGTATGTACTTTGTCACAGACATATTGAAAGTTTTCCTTTGAATTTAGTGCAGAAGACACATTAATAAGGATAGAACAAAGTGCAAAGAAAATTCTGGTATTTATCCTCTTACGAATAGGTATCCATTTAAACTGACGACGGCATTCAGATATATAGTAATATTAAGAAGTTGATCGTTAAGCTCCGGGTAGCACACGTCTCCATAATCAATTATGGGAGATTGTATGAGCAGTTTGATCTTGAAAGATAGAATATTTTTAAAAATATATACTGAATGCAATGTTTCATTTACTTTATTACGAATAAAATTAATCTGTGAGAACGGTGCTAGTGTATGATCCATCAACAAACCCAGATTGTTAATAGATTGCCATAAGAGGATAACATTACCGTTCTAAAACATTTAAGGCAAAGTCTACCCTAGCCAACTTTCGTAAGGTGCGTTACAAATTAACATTAAGCATTAGCATACTTTAGATTATCGACAACAGTGTGAACATACAAATGTAAGTCATCGGCATACCTGTGGTACTTACCATTAATAAACAACGAAAATATGATTGGAGAAAGCATACCGCCTTGTGGCACGCCACTTTTTTTATGTTAATAGCCGACAAACGAGCAGACGAGCCACCAGATGGTAAGTGGTCACCGTCGCCCATGGACATCAGCAAGACCAAAGGTATCACTGATGCGTTGTCGGCCAGGAAATTAGAAAAAGGTAAGAAAGAAAGAACTGGCTCTCAAGCCCCCAGCCGGAACACGACGAGTCGCTTGACGGCTGACTCAAGCAGGAGGGTGGTAGCTAGCCGGGCAGGCTTTACGGAAAGATAAGAAATAATACCAGTAATAATATTAATTTTAATTAATAACTATTAAGATCAACCCAATCTTAACATTCCTGTTCAAAATAATCGACGTTAGCGTCTGCGAAGGTAATTTGTAAACCAGTCAAGCCAACTAAATTTAACAAATAAAAGTGTGTGCCCGGCAGTGGCCATATGTACTTTGAAGCTTATTCATTGATATACCTTAATTTAATTTTCGGAAACATTTATGAAGCTGAACATAACGTACGGAGATTACCAGCATGACTAGTATCGTCGGATTAAGCTGGTCAGAACCCTGAAAGTCGGGATGTCATTTGCAGCTCAACAAAGGGAGGTTACACTGGATACAAAGAATGAGGAGTAGCTTACGCACCAAACAATTGTACAGTACAATTTTTTTATTACTAATTATAGCACAACGAAAAATTTTTTGTTATTTTAATAAATTGAAGAATTTTACAAATACAGTAAAAACAATTTCCGCAACTGAACGTGATATAATTTTGAATTAAAAAAATGAGAGCCTACTGTTTATGCAGGACGCTCTTCGCATTAATCCTCGACATAATTAAAGCGTTTGTCTGTCACGCTCAATGGTTGAACGTGTTTTTAGGGAAAACAAAGACGGAACCAATACCTAGTAGATTTGTTTGTTATAATAAATTACATTTAGAAAAAAAAATACCAAAAATTAAAAAAAAATTATAAATACGTATAAATACGGTGCTGTTAGTTTTAAATTATTTGAGTAATGAAACCCGCCACCGCCGTATCATTGCATCTTTTCGGTAGGGTTGTCACTGATGAATGCTATTATAAGAAAATAAATAAGTATAATCCTGATGATGTGTACAAATTAACAATGCACCAGTGTGCCTACCTAATATGTTTACCTTTAATGCTTTTAGACATAATTATGCCCAAGCTTGTTGAAAAGAAAAATATTGTAAGAGAGATTATCTCCTATAATTATGACATTTTTATATAAAAATTGCTTCATGTTTTTTTTCAATATTATTAAAACTATTATGTCTCAATTACTGCCATAATTATAATTTGTACAATAACGTATTAAGAAAATGTATTAAAACCAAATTAAACAATTCCTATAATAGATTTAAGTATAAATCGAAATAAGGTAACATTAAAACCAGTTGAAGTGAATGTTAGACACAAGCACGCAGATATAAATGGCACGTTTGTAAAACATTTGACATGACGCGAATTGAGCGGACGTGAAACAACTGCTATTTATATTTTGCCTAAACATCGATCTCATTTTATTTTGTTGCCGGGAGACCTTTTTGAATAGGTAATGTGGCGTATAAATTTCTCCCGTCCCTCGAGAGACGGCAGGCCCTGTGACTTACATTTAAAAGGTGCTACGAATTAATTTTACCTGACATCAAGGACGGCTCTGACTGAATATGTTGGCATATAATGAGCTCCGAATACTTAGTTTGGCTCACATTAAATATTATTTAGTGCAGTTCATCATATAAAGTGAGTAGAGCATAATTAGGACGGACTACTTCTGCCTGTTTATCTGGGTTACTTCATTATCTTGACGCACCAGCAGAAGCTATAAAATATCTAATATCAAGGATAATCTCCACGAAATATTATAATTAAATAAATTTTATGTTTTAATGTTTTAATATTAGTTGGAAATAAAGTTATTTGGTAGGACGGTTACTGAAATAACGACATAGTAGCCTATTTAGCAGATAGATAATCGTTTATTCCTGGATTGTGCATGTTTATGATGTCTGATAATTGTGCGTCGATGTCTCAACCACAACACAGGGAATCTTAGTGTAGGTTTAGCGTGTTAGAGTAGGTACTTAGAATAGGTATTATTTCTCTCGATAGTCTTCGTTTGAGAAATACACACATTAGTTATGTAGATATTTTATTAACCTTGGCAATCTATACAGACACAGAAATAAAGACAGATATAACAAGAAGAAGACCAAGAAAAATAAAGATTGCCGTGGTATTAATAATGAAGGTTGTCTTTTATTTAAGTGGGGCTAAAGCTTAGGAAATTATATTATGGATGTGAAATAATAGCACTGTGGAACGCGCGATGGGTGAAATTTTACGATTCATTGCAGATTAAAGCATTCACTCATGAACTACCTTTCAGCTCGGCCTTTAGATATAGAGACAAAAATAATGTTTAAAACATGTTTCAGTTCTTTGTTCAATATCCTATCGTTTCCCTTTAATATACTCATTGTAGCTGACCAGCGTCAGGACTGAAAAGCTAGAAATATATTGCAGGAAGAAGCTTGACATCCACAATATTAATTTAAAATGTATTTCAAGCTTTAGACGGGTTGTGTCTAATATAATTCTTCGTATAAAACCTCAGTATGTCTCAATGCAATAATCTCAAATACCTCAGCAAGAATTTTAAAGTTGTGTTTACCAATACACTGATTATGGTTTTAAATTTTAATTTTAATTATTAATTTATTATTTAACTGATTAAACGGTACAGTTTAGTATATATTGTAAACATTAAAAAAATATAAAACCTGATATAAACGAAAATAAAAATGAGCGCAAGTAACCTGTTAGTCATGAACGGTATTGTAAAACGCAATAAACATAAATGTTACTCACCAATTAACAATATTCGTTTAAAATTTTCTATTTACTTTATTGTACTGTGAGGGGTCTATTTTTTTACTTATGTGATACATATTCATATATTGCAATAGATTCAAGAAAGTACCCCGAACATTATATTTTCCTATACTATCTTCCTATACGCACTAACATTTTCATTTATTGACCAGTGTAGTGGACTGTGGCCTAAAGAGAGGTGCTCTTTGTGAGAGGAGCCTTGAGCCTGGCACTAGCATAGGGCATGTGGTGATGATAATGATTTAGGTTACCTACTAGTTGTTTAATAAACACTTTAAATGTTGAGATAAAAATATTATAAAATCTATATCTATACTACAATAATATTATTAAGAGATAGTGCGTTTTTTTTTGTGTTTGTGTATATGCTGAAAGTAATTTGCGGCATCAAGGCACCTATTTGAAAAAGTCTTTTACCATATGAAAGGTACATTATTCCGGATGGACGTATGCTACCTATGAATATGTATATCTAATAATTAATGCATGATCCCGAACGATGTCGGGACGGGCCACTAGTAGACTACTAAAAGTTTACTAATGCCATTGCATATAAACTAATCTTATCACATATTACATTAGATACCTATAATAAAGTTTTATTAGGGTTATAACAAGTATTCCAAAACATAATCGACTTTTACGCCGCAATCCCCTCAACCTTTTGGATGTGATTAGGTTACAAAGAGCAAAATAACACACTTTCACAATTTATTGTTCCTGTGCGAGCATGTGCAACAAGCTAACCTGTTCGGAATCATTAATTTCGCAACTCGACCTATTTTCCAGGTGCTAATGTCTTTTACTAATTAATTTAAATCTCAGCGAACACGTTCTCCGGTCGCTTTGTGAAAGTACCTGTATTACTCGCCTTTTAATTTTCAACTTGGAGAAACATTTTAAATGTGAAAAACTAGATTTTAATAGCGACTTCATCCCCATTGATATTGTTATTTTGTTCATTAATTGTATGCCAATTTTTTCGATATAAAATGTGGCAGTAGAATGAATGGCGACAGTCATCACGTACATACATAGGTATTGGACAGTCTGCTTGATCAATAATTAAATAAATCTGTAAACTTCCATCCAGTCCAGTTCGGATTTACTTTACCGAATTCGTTTAGTTAGTAAAATTAGTTTTTAAAGTTAATTTTGGTTTTTAGTAGCAGTAGTAGTAAGTAAGTAAGTAAGTTCTTCAAACATATGTTGAGAAAAATTGTTACTAACAAAATTCTGGGCTTATTTGGGTCTGAAATCAAGATTATTTTTATTATTCATATATAAATAAAAAAAAAAAATTACTATCAAATTTGCGTCAAATCTTTTTAAAGTAGGCTTTGCGAATCTGCAAAATTTAAAAGTTTTTGTATGACGGATGCTCGTTTAAATAACGATTAAAAGAAAAGTTTTTGTTCAAAGAAGGTTTTGTTGAAGGTTCCGATGATAATAAATCGAGGATGTTTTTCTATCTTTATACCACACATTCATTATACATTCATATTAGTACCAAGAGATATGCTATGGATGAGTTATTGTCAAATGTACAAGATGTTAGAAAGCTGACACTGGCAATACAAAAATATTCTACTAGGCTATTTCTAATATTAATGGTATATGTTTTAGTATTCTCAATATTAGTAATAACATTGAAAATGTGATTTTTAGGAGTATGTTCCGCGATTACTAATCTCTGGGTCTTTGTGTTGAGTATTTATATTATTGAACTTTTTAACTCCCAAATCTCCCAATTTGTGATGTACAAACAGGACATTTATTATTATTCGAAATGGAAGATCTTATTTACCCTATTCAATTTAGGATGAGCTAAATTAAATTCTGGCAGAAGTCTAATCAAAATACTGAGAAAATCTGGACCTGACTACGAGGCAAGCTGGATGCTATTACTTTAAGTATAGCGGATTGCAATGGACTGCTTATAGAAGGGATTAATGCTCAGACGCAAAATTTTATATAGTTATGTGGATCATTTTTTTAAATGTAATTAACCGACAAACGAACAAACGAGCCACCTGATCGAAGTTGTCGCCATCGCCCATGGACATTAGTAACACCAAAGGCATCACTGATGCGTTGTCAGCCAAAAAAGAAGAAGAAAGAAAGACTCAAGGTGGTAGCTACCCAGGCAGACTTCACGGAAAGATAATAATACCAGTAATAATATTAATGACTTAATAATAATATTGATGATATAATTCTTACGCGAAACCCTCCGATCAAGCAGGCCGGTTTCCGTCGCCTCTTAAGACACCCTGTTCTGCGAGCATGGGGTTGAGATCAGTATTTTAGGCCGCCCCAATATGCCCAAAAATATTATATTAATCATTGAGATTATTGAGAATAATGTGTGAAAAATAATTAAATAACCATATAACAAACTTATTCAGAGGTCCATATTGTTGAGATGCCGGTGATCAGCAAATCAGAATTGTGTAATTATGGCATTTTATTCTACCAGAATACTGCTTTTAATAATAGAGAGCATACGATTACGTGTTCACTACCTTTGATGATATCTACAACACTTAGGCCGAGACCTGCTGCCGGCCAAAAACAAAGCGAGGAAGCACTTTATAAATTAGCTCTCCGGGAGTGCAATCTGTGTTTATTTCACTTCATGCTTCGAGAAACACTTGATTTTAGTCATAGAATGGTAACTAGATGGTAGCCAGGCAGGTAAAAAACCTTATTACCATGTAAAATTATCGACAGGATTAACCTAAGTCGTACAGCACCAAGTGACCTCCGTAAGTAGGGGCATGGTCCTGTTTCCATCCATTCCGGTATACGATGCGCCAAAATTGCTGGGACTCGAGTATTTGTGGAACTCTTCATAATCTATGCAATTCTTCATGTTTTCTAGGATAAATAAAAGTATTATCTTAATATAAATTATACCTTATATACTTCAATTTTAATCTTCAGAGTGAAACATAAAACAACACACTATTTATTAAATTAAGAGTCCGTAAGTTATATTTAAGGAAGTTATTAATTACATTGAAATAAATGAACTGCGCCTCGCACGTTAAGCACAGCTCTTAAGGTAAACTTCCAAAAGTTAGGCATTGAAGGAAACTCCAGTATATACCTATTGTTCCCCACATTGACTGCGGGCATGTGCTGCCAACCCAAACTTTACCTAATAAATATCTTAACATTCTTCAAGCCGCCGTCCAAATTTATTCAGGTAGGTGCCTTACTGTCAACATATAAAGAATTGAGGCAAGTGTTTGCTATAAAATTGAATAAACGTAAAATGTACCGTATGTTTATGTAGGTTTGTACATAACACGGCATAATGGTAGCACAACCGTGCATCCCTATATTATAAGGTTTAATTATTATGTTCAATCAGCGGCTTTGCTGAATCTTTTCTATACGTTGCTCCGATCAGATCCACACCTCTCGTGGCACCAGTTTACTTGTGCGTTTGCTGTAAAGACCCTCAAAAATGAAGACAACAACGCATAGAGAGAGCGCGAGATGATATTTTTGATGGAATTTCCATCTATCCTATATTAAAATATAGGATACATAAAACATAATAAAAGTGACAGCTTTACCTTATTATTGAGTTTTGTAGTTGTTTTTTGATCCAAAAATCACGTCATAAAAGCCCACAGCTAGATTTTAACAAGTATAGTAGACCTGTGGACCAACGCTTGCTCATGGTCCTATTTAGTAGAATACCCCTGGCTTACGGAGTCCGCTATATTATTCAAGATTTCTTAAATCTGAATACATTATAGTTGCACTGTGTGACAAGCGCCGTATTTTAACACCGCAATTTTAAATTACACAAGCTCTGTGCTCCCAGTTACCCGAGCTTGAATAATTCAATCACCAAGTGAAGTTGTATTCGCTCTGTTCTGATAAATCTCATTAAAACTCTGCCTAACATCACTTTATTATATATCACACGAAACTCTAAAGTAGATTAGTATTACAATTCTCAGAATAAGTAAATTCTCAATTGAAGAATATAATATATTACAATTCAGTCATTCATGAATATTTAGATTTTTAACATTAGGGCCCCTTAAGGACTTCGTCCATTCTTTCTTAAGTCTACTCGTTGTACATACTGCTGAGCACCCCTCAGTCGGATCCCTTCTTGCGTTTAGTAAAACAATAATTATTATAAGTACGTAGATTGATATCAGTAGTCAGTTAACAAATAACTATTGTCCTAATACGCTATTCGAGGTCACTAAATATAATTATAATTTTATTAATATACGCAACTTAATTCGTAATAGGTACTTTGAGTTCTTTGAGCTGATATAGTTATTTAAAAGAGCCCACCCTAAACGTAAACATAGGCGCAAAATGCTTTGAAACATTCTCTATCTCCGTACATGAGTACATTGTGTGAAAATAAATGTGTGTCTTCGCTTACCATAATAGATCCATACGTCACCAATTTGTTGTCTATTTATCTGTACTTAGTATCGTTTAGGTCACAATTACTATCAATATGTTTATCTATTATCATGGGTACTAATATTTCCAATATTAAGTTATAATAACTGGCCAACGCTGTTGTTCATCACACTATGTGATATTTATCATATTAATTGATGTGATTATCACATTCAAGCAGTTAGACCTTTATTTTATACTATTTTGAGAAAATTCATAATAACGAAGGAATAATAGTTCCTCAACTTATGTCAATTGGTAGTGATGAGCAAGTAAGCTGCGTCGGCCGCGGCAGTAGCTTGTCCAGCAAAGATGAATGTTAGTGGTGAAAATTAATGGAGCACTTTTATACTTCAAAGAGCACCTTAAGCCATTGGCCAGGGTTATTACCTTTAACCATGCCATATAACCAGCCTTCGGATGGCACAAAATAATTTTGTTGTTGGTTTGGTTGGTCGAAGTTGTTTTGGCCATTAATTGTCTAGGCAGCGTAGTTAAATACGGTTCAGCCTTCTCATTTACTTGGAGAGACCAGTACCGCTAGTGGGTTGAAGCAATATTCATAATATATTTTCAAAACTGAATGGCCATAACGAAAACAATAGCAAGTCGTGCGCCGCGAATGCGGTTAGCGGCGAGTCCTGGCGCTGGCGGCGGTCCAAGTTTTGCGCCGTACCGACTGCCGTCCGGGTGGCCACAAGTTCATTTGAAGTGTAGACAGGCTCATTACAAACCAGTGGTTCCCACAGCGTCCACCATCAATGACCACCTGGATTATAACGAAAATCAGGATTATAAGGAAAATCTGGAAATACGACATATATGTAGGTCGATTATTATGAAGTTGCATTTTTAACTAGAAAGAATATATACATAATTTTTTTCTCGGTTCATAACAAAAGATATTTCATTCATATTTTCCATTGAAAAAAACATGTGTCCTGGATTCCATTGGCATGAATACGGTCGACGTAGTTATGTAAACTAAACCAAGGGCAACTTCGCACTAATTGCCGGCTGAAGTTCGGAGGATGCTATACCGAGAAGCTAAACGTTACAAGGAAATTTGTCACTTAATCAAAACTTTCATATTGAACGGTTAATTCATGTTGTCACATTCATCACTGCGCAGCTGGTCTTGAAACTACAAATGTGTTTCATCTGTAATATACTTTTATTGTGTTTCTAAGGTTTGTTCAAGAACTCTGCTTCACTCGACGCTGAGGTTTTAGCGCGTCTATAATACGTGCATATTTGTTCCTATAAGGTGATCTAGAGTCGATATGAAGTTGTGGATTACGAACCGTCCAGAGAATCATCTCTCGGCAAATCATAATCAGGTTCTTACGACAATCGAGTGATCTTAATATTGTGAGTACAACTAAACATACGTTATAAAAATAAAAGTATAATCGATAATGATAATAACGAGAAGCCACATTATGAGAAAAAAAATGTAGTTCACTTAATTATGGCAACAGATACCTCATTATTTTTCTTAATATGGCGGAGGATAGCTCATTTAATCGTTATTATAAATCAGTAGTAACATAAAAAAATATAACATAACAAAAGAAAAAAATCTCAAGAGATTTTTAAATATCTTGTGCATATATAGACTCGGCCTGTGCATATATAGACTATATATAGACTCGGCCTAAGTAGAACTTTGAAGACTTACTCTAACAAGCTATGTGATTTCAACATGACGTCTTTGGAGTCACGGCGTCAATATCACGATATGGTTTATCTGTTTAAAGTTCTACATGGCTCAGTAAATTCCGCAACACTTCTATCGTCAATAAGTTTTAACGTTAATCCCAGATCTCGAGACCTTTTCTGTAATCCATTTTCTTTAAAATTGTACACCAATAAAACTTTTATTATACCCTTATTGCCAGAATGTGTCGCCTATATAATGATATTATCACTAAAAATAATAACAGTCTAGATATGTATGATAATAATATTTCTAAATTTAGAAGAGAAGTCCTTAGCTATCCTTAGCTGGACTGATTAGTTACTATGTTTATTATAATATTTAAAATAAATTTCATACTGATATTATACTTTTGCTTTTGCTCTGAGAATTTCTTGGTCAAGAAGTGTAAGTGTGTGTTTCATATACCTAAGGAATATGATCCAGCTCTTAATTTTATCATATTATTTTGTTAGTTTGTACTGATTGTATTCTGTTTTGTGTATCATAAATAAATAAAACATGGAAACAGTGATAACAGTTTGCTGAAGTACTTTTCGAGTACTTTTGTTACCCAAGTAATTTGGTTCCCGAGACTGTCACAAACATCAAAACTTACCAGCAACAACTCGCAATTCTAAGATTGTGGGTACTTCACTTGTTTCCCTAACAGACAGACATCACAAAGCTTTCCCAATTTGGTTTATCATACACAAATTTTAATTACTTTATAAAAGATAATCAATTCGTTATCTCTCGGGTAAATCACATCGTTAAATAACAATCAAATCGAATCGCCATGAAGTCACAAAATGGTCATTGTAAAAACAGCTTTATTTATTTACCTAAACTGAAGAACGGCCTTTTTCTTCATTTTAAATAAATATTACAACATTGTTAAATGCTTGTTTTTTAGACAAACTTTTATAAATGTTCACCACTAACCCCTCCATAAATCCACACTGAATAGCGTAGTAGAACTCATATTTTATGAGGGCAGACCCCGTGTCCTGCAGTAAACCACTAAGAGGTAGCCAACATTGCGAGCGTTTTCAAATATGAATAATCGTTGTTTATACTAATACTGTAACTTTTTTTTATATGAGTTAAGAAACTAGCGAAAAGTAGATGAGCCACTTGATGTTAAGCGGTCACCTATGGACATACGCAACCCACAAAGCGTCGCCAATGCATCGCCGGCCTTTCTTGAAGGACCTCATGGTATAGCGTCCCAGGACAACTTCCAAAGGCAATTAATTCCACAGCTTACACGTACGCAGTAGAAAAGTTCGTGAAAATCGAACTGTTGAGGATCGCCACGGGTCCAGATGATGTGGGTGGATTTTCCATCTTCGACGCGTAGTGTAACTATGGAAAGGTGACTTTGGCATCAATCGAAACAGTTTCTCGTAGTACTTACCATTATACAGTCTGTAGAACACGCAGAGGTAGCCAATGTCTTACCGAAGACTTAAAGGTTCTAATTTTTCAGTGATTTCCGTGTCGTTGAGGTTTCGAATTGCACCTTTTTCTACGGTGTCAAATGGTTTAAGTTGATGTCGTGGCGCACCTGCCCAGAGATAATAACAGTACTTCATATGAGGCCTGACATATGCTTTGTAAAGCATGATCAGATGACTCGCAGTGAGGTACTGCTTCGCCTACTCGACTTTTGTCGGCTAATTTAGCCTTATATTCCAAGTGACGACGATACTGCACGTCGCTAGAGATGTCAACGCTCAGAATCTCAACACTCTCGCTAACGATGAGCGCGGTTACTTGAAACTGGGACGCCATGATAAAAGAAGTTTTTAGCGGTAAACTGCCTTTGTAGAGCGCAATTCTTGCCCTATCATCCGCATAGCAATGAATACCACTGCTTTGCTGTAGCACATCGTTTATATGGAAAATGATCAACGTAGGAGATAATACAGACCCGTGAGGAACGCCAACATTGATGGATTTCATCCAAGCAACAACCACTGACGACGACTTTAATATTTCACTCCGATAGAAAGCTGGTTATCTACTTGTATAACCTTTCAGGAAGACCGTAAAATGGAAACTTCGCGAGAAGGGCTCTATGCCAGACTCGGTCGAAGGCTTTGGTGATATCAAGGTTAACAGCCAAAGCCTCCCCGTTCCTTTAAGGGCCTGAGCCCACCGGTGTATGAGGTAGGCTAGAAAGTCACCAGCAGACCGACTATGCCGGAAACCGTATTGGAGATCACTGATCAGCTGGCGATCCTCCGGGCACTTCAGAAGCTTTGTGATGATCACGCGCTCCATCATCATCGCAAATAGATAGGTAATCGCAATAGGCCCCTAGTTAGCCAGGTCGCTGCGGTCACCTTTTTTGGGTATAGGGTGAATTAGGGCTACCTTCTACAATGACGGTAAGAAAGCTAGAACAGGCGCGTTAAGACAGGAGACAACTCGGGAGCGCACATGTTTGGTACGACTGCGGGATTGCAGTCTGGGCATACATACATTAAATATTTCAATATATAGAAAGACTAAAAATATGTTGGCAATCCGTTAGGAGGATGTAGGAGAGGTCTTTAGCAACCAAATTATCTCTTATGACCACTATCCAAATCTATCCTATTATTATTACCTGGTTGGTAATACCTTAATTCATAATAATCAACCATTAGACGGCAAAAAATATTTTGAACCGTTTTTAAATCAGAGCTACATAGAAATATTTTACATTGTCATAATTCAACTAAGTTTTTTCAACACATGACAGATGTTCTTAGAATTTTCTGCACATAAAGTTCTTCTGCGTTTTTTGCGGAAATCGTCTATTTTAGTTGAAAACACAATAATAATCATAGTAATATTCTGGATTTATTATTCCAGATTATTTCCATTTCAGATCAATTCCAGAATTATATTTTTACTTTAATAAGACATAACAATTATACAACAGCGTTATTTAATAATCATTTGCCAATGAACTTTTATTTAGAAGATCCTAATATACTTATAATTCGAGAGGAAACAATATTTGAGAAGCCTCAAATTGATTTTTGAAGACCTATTCAATAGAAAAATCATAATAATAACAATCAAATAAGCTATCCTCCGCCGTATTAAAAAAATAATGAGGTATCTGTTGCTATAGGTAAATTACCTACTTTTTTTCTCCTAATATGGCGTCTGGTTAATGCCATTATTGATTATCTTGTGATTAATATTGTGTGGTTAGTTGCACTCACAATATTAAGATTGTCGTAAGAACCCGATTATTATTTGCCGAAAGAATCATCGTGAACCACAGAAGAACCACAACTTGATGTCGGCTCTAGATCACCAATCACCCTGTTATATCTTTGCTATAAATACAAAGGCCAATACAATATTTTTTACTTTTGTCATTCAGATATTATTTTAAAGGTACTTGGTAAGTTCGTAGTTCTTATTATGGGTGAAATAATATTTTATTCGAAGTTGGTTTTTACAAACACTTGGTGGAATACCTAAGATACTTTTCAATTAAATAATATAATATAATGCAATAAAATTAATGAATAAATTTTTAATTAACAGAAATAAGAAAACCAAGCTCTGACACAGTAAAAGGGAATAAACATTAAAATTATGAATCGCCTGATAAAATGAATAACAGTTGTTTCTGCGGCTGGTGTCATTTATAAATGTAAGGCGTAGGTTTCCTGTTTTGAAGCCAAGGCGGAGCGGTAGCATTGTTGTAATGATATAAGAGATGTATTCTCATACAGTGGTTAGTGGTCTGAACGAATTGATTGGATGTTTCGAGTCATGCACGCAGCTCTGATTTTAAAATTATATACAATTCAAAAATTAATTATCATTTATTACATTTCATTGTTACATTGCTACGTCTTCTACAACACCGGGGTAATGTGATTGGTTTCGACGTCTTTTTTATTACCTCTGTGTGACTTAAATTGTCGTTGCGGTGGTAGCATCTCCTAACAGTTCTCTTCGTATTGTATATTGATATTATTATTTTATTCCTTCAATTATGGTGCGCTCATAACCCAAAACTCGTGTTGATAGATAGTAATTGATCGAACGAGTTAAACAACTGTGGGTGCTGTCTGTAGTTGGATGAGTGATCGCTAATAGCAAAACTTCTTAAGCGTTACTATTGATTTTATGCAGCCGGTACAGGTAGTAATCATTAGAAAGCAGTTGATAAGTCATGTTGGAGGTCTCAGACAGTACAGGAAAATCCAACACTTGGATTAATAACAAAATCTCATACCAGTCCGACTGAAGAGCAGTTGAATACGATTTAGGTCTTCTCAATTGCGAAAAATAATCTATGCCTTAGTTAGCCGCTAATGCTCTTAAACTTAAATAGACAGCAGGCATCAGTAATCACTGTAATGGTATTCCCATTGTTACATTGTAACTATGAAGCACGTGGATGCCGAGCCTAAAGCCAGTTAGGACTGATAATAATCCTATCACAGCGATTACCTACTCCTTCCACGTGATACCGACAATAATAAACGGATTAGGATAGCTATAACACTACGCGTAGGTGTGTCTTGGGTAAAAACAACGTGTTCTTCAAGAGTGGAAGTTTACTTTGTAATTAATAACATACAACGTGAACACATAAAATGCTTATGGTTTAAGTATGTTTCGTAATAGTCTTCAAACAAAGAAACAATATTCTTTTCTTAATTACATGTTTATTACCAGTTAATTATATTATAGTTGTAATTTTATTAATTTGTTAACTTAATGTGTAAATAATTCAAAATAACTAGGAATTTTTGTGCACAAAAAATTTTGGTATTTAAGTACCGTTTTTAAAGTGTCTATTCAAATTTTAAATTAGGTTTTTTGTGTTAATACATCAAACCTAAAAATACGATTTGACTCGATCATCGTTTCCTGGTTATTTTCTTCTCACTTAAATATACCGTTTTATTATTTTATCTTTAATTAAGATATTTTTGGTATAAATACGAGGATATAGGTATACATGTAGTATATGATATTATTGTGGATTTTGACATATTTTTTTGAATCATTTTTTAAATTAGAAAACCTGCATATGTGATATTTCTCTACACTGTCGTCAAAGACGTGCTAAGTCAACCTATCCGATGTTGGCCAGTTGGACTCGACTTGAGCCCGACATTGGAACATTTATGGCTTACGATAACAAGTAATGCAACTTTTAATAATAGTCACAAAATTTGGTTATCAAAGCCAAAAGATTTAACCGTTGTTGAATTTCGATTTGTATACATCATAACACGACTGGTTGACGACAATGGACGATGTGATATGAACGACACTCACATTTGATCGCCGTAGGAAATACACAGCTGTTCATCGACCACAAATGTTGATAATCTATACTGCGTAGATTTACCGGCTCTATCTCATCATACAATAGTTCAGACTGCAATAGGAATAGTGGAAGGATACAAGTTTAATGTAGATCGCTTTTTATTGACGTCTTTTTCAGATAAAAGTTCTTTAAAAGCACGTCAATAAATAAGTAGTCTTCTATCAATCATTCAATCAATCAATCAACTTACAATAAATAAATAAATAAATAATAATAAATAAACGTTTACACACTCATAGCCCCGCACTAGGATTTCCTGTGTTGCGGGTAGCATGGACATACACAAATGTGACATCACAAGCACCCATGACCCGAGGACAAACATTTATCTGTCACAAAAAGTCTGCCCCGCCGGGAATCGAACCCGGGACCTCTCGCTCGGCAGGCAGGGTCACTACAAACTATGAGGTCGTCAGAAAGTCGAAGGACGTCGAGTGGTCGAAGAAAGTATTGTTACACATTTATTATGTTATTGGTTAAAGACCGTAGATTTATTTTGTTTCTTTATGATATATGAGTGTTCTAAGACCATTAGAAGTTGATAAATTGTTTGAGCTTGTGGATATAGAATTAATCACAATAATTTTCTTCATACCGAAAAAAAAACAATGTTGCACACACATGTTCAATGTTACCATATAAACAAATAAGTAAGTCACATTCGGAAATATTATTAACTGGTAATGAAACATAAATAATTAACATATATTTATGTCCTTTGTACACTCAAGCATGATTATACCAATGCAATTGGTGGAGTAGTAACTATAAATTCAACTATACGTCATACTTATTTGTGTCGGCAATTCGCAAAATGGCGTGTGTTAATAAATACATTGGGTTGCGGTTTAATATCCCATAAAGTTACATATTTGAGAAATTGCCATCAGGATATATTAAGCCGTATTAATTGTGTGTGTGTTATTAAAACAGTTTACACACAGAACTTACATATATGAAGATTTAAATCGATGCAGTCTGCAATGATATCAGGATTAATGACCTCAATAAATATTTTACGTCTTTTCAGTCTCTTGATCCTGATATCAAATCAGGCACGCTATCAGAATTGACAATTTTATCGACTATAAATTTAGTGTCTCCTTTTGAATTTTCGCAGATAACTGAGGAAGATGTTAAAAATTCAATCAAGTCTGACTGGCGTGATGCAGTCGCGGGCTTCCCTCAGGGTGATTTTTTTGTTTTTGTTTTCTGATTTTATTAACTTCATTATTGATATTATTTCATGATGGCAAATACCAATGTAGCCAATTAAATCCACCATCTGTTTGATATAATGGTATTCCCACAGCATACTTTGATACAGCGAAAAACTGAATACTAATATTATAATTTATTCTGGAATGTCACAGGCACATCGCTAAGTCAACCGCAATGTTCACTTTTACTTGTATTCGCTGAGAATACTCAAAATTTATTTCCTTTCAAAACTAAAATTTTACTAACCCACATAATAATCCAATGTATTAAAATATTGACGGAAATAAATAAATGTTTGACTGTGCCGATGCCTGCTTTTTAGATGACACTGAGGAGCTAATATATAAACTTCTCAATTTTTTGTGCCCATTGGAAATATCTGATTAGGAATAAGAAGTGCCCCTGTACAAACATTTCATATTTTGACTTTTTTCAGCTAAGCATTAAAATATGTATGTATTTAAACGCACGTACAACGAAGAAGATCGTACGTACATACGTGTTATTATTGACGTAGGTATAACTTGATCTGGTGAAGATCAAGATTCAATTAGATTCAACGAAATATGAAAGATTTTATTTTAATCTAAAATAGCGGATTTTATCGAACCCTTTCTTGTTTTACTCAACTGGAAAAAATATACATAAATGTATACACATTACATATAAAAACATGTAAGTACGTAAATACTACGAAATGTGCAAACGTTTATGAACTTAGTCAGCCACTAACTTCTAAAAAGAAACAATTACAACCAACCGTATTCATATTTTCATTAGATAAAGTTCTAGGCCGTTTCAATTTACTGATTATTTAAAACTTATTACGCCGAGATAATCAATCAATGTTCTTTAGATAATTATTTTGAATTCTAAAATCAGAAACATTTTAGGAATACGCCTGGTAATGAAATGGTTCTTTCCCTATAACTAAATACAACTTGATTAAATTAAAAATTTTCATGAGCTACTTGAGTAAATAAAGTGGAAAAAAGAAAATATTAAACTTCACAATAAAATGCATTCACAAGCCTCAAGAATTGCAGAAGATTCTAGTGTTCACAAACAAAAACAATTTTTATCAATTTAACGCAATACCGGAGAAGCCAATAAAGTCGGGAAACATCTCAAAGAAACTGCTTATTTTATTACATTTTGCAACATCATGCCAATAAACCAGCAGTTTTATTTTATCAAACATTATACTATTTGTGATGTACTACTACCATACTCGTATTTGATAATCAACATTGTAGGCAGTTAATGTTTATAAACCTATATTATTCTAAGTTGCTAAACAATATAGTAATTTGTACAATATGCTCCTAAATAGAAAGTTTCCTAATTTTGATTAATTTAACCAAAATTTCATCAAATGTCACCCTTCCAAGTCGATGTGGAAATCTGACCTCGGCGGCCGTTGACGCTATCTGAATTAGTACATCAAGATATTCGACAAGTTAATCCTAACGTTATTTCTCATCCGTCTCCTATCTGTCGACTATCCATCCGTGAATTTCACACGCTGCATAACGATAAGATGATTGAGTTACGATGTAAATTTATTCAAAGGTACGTTAACCTCGATAGAATAACTTTATAAATAAATATAACACGTCTTAAAAAAATAAGACATCTGCAATCTTGACCATCGGTGATGTTACGACCGTGACCGTTCACCATTATGTAGGAGTATGTATGCGGCACATAAGTTCGTATGACAATGATCACTTTAAAGGGTAAAATATATTTAAAGTCTTGGTATACATATAACCTTACAGACTGTTTTTTTTTTTAATTTTGAGTACAAAACGCAAAAATTCCATTAGACCTCATAAGGATGGACATTTTGAATGGTAATAAATACATTTATAACCAAAACTACTTCTAAATGTCCGAACAACTTCCGCCGTTTATGAAATTGAGTTTCGCAACGCAAGCACTGACGAGTCGCCATTCTGAGCATCATTATAACTTGTTGTGCTCGAGTATAATTACGACCACTTCATGACATCGTTATCTTTACCACTCGTATTATCATTAACCTCCGTTATCTTCACAATTTGACGGGTGCTGGCCATAGTACACCACGCTGGTAAAGTGGATTGGCAGACGTAAAACACCTGTAAAAACGTTATAAAAGACTCCCAGTAATAGATATCCTAGGGTGTTTTCCGTATCCGAAGCAACTGATAATTTAATTAATTTTTCAAAAGCACATAACTTTTAAATATTAGTGGCGTCCAATCGGGGCCTAGCTACCCGTAAATCGCCGTGAACAACGTTAACACCACTAGACTATCGGTGGAAGAAGCAATCGAGGTGCCATCATGACAATAAATGGCAAAACTTACAAACTAACTAATATTCAAATTCAAACCCTTGCATTTGAATGAAAACCTCACAGAGTGAGTATTATAAATGACTATTTGGATTTGTTGTTGAAAACAAAAAACGAAACAGAGTTGAAAGCTCTCAATTCATTCAAGCTGTCCACAATACCCTATTATATCTTTTCCTAGCAAATGCCTATCCTTTGTTTAAAATACCTATTAGGTTTAGCTTTTATTACGTAGAGCAACGTTATTGGCAGCGAAGCTTTAGAGCTGACCCAGTTTAGAATCGAGGTTAACTCTGTTATCAGCATCACATTGTTGCCAAATTCATGATAGTTAATACTAAAAACTGTAAAACTAAGCTTTTATAACACACTCAGATAGCTGTTTTCGAGAAACTTTGTGTTTTATCCTAGTTTATACGAGTGGTTTGGGACCATGCGAAGTTTAAGGTCACCATAATATTAAACTCGGAATAAAAAGTTACTACTGCATCAATTCGTAAAAAACATAATAATAATTGTGGTGTGTATATTAATTTTGATCCCGGGTTTTTAGACTACAAAATAATCCTGTGGAAGGATCCTTTGGTGCAAGCTAGTGGGATTTTTTTAACTGTTTGTAATACAGGGAATTCTAGTGCGGGGAGTATGTGTGTATGAATATTTATATATTTACATTTATTCATCACTTCCTTCATGGATGCTCGTGTATCTTCAATGACGCCAGCGGTGTGACCACCGACTATCACAGAGCCGGTCTTATCTTTTGCCGGCTGTACAGATATATTCTAGTAATATTTGTGACCTATATTGCATTCCACTTTCAAACGTTACCTTATTAATGCAATTGTTTTTTTTTTCTAATTAAACAATGTTTTTTGTAATATAACTGCACTTACATTAAGAGCCGCTGGTTTTAGCGAAGTTTAGTTTAATATTAAAATATTTAACTTTGTCGATAAACATTTTGTTACCTGTTTTAAGTTATACCATAGTTAGCGCAAAACCGAATTATCCTGTTACTCTAGGCACCTTTCGTCTTTTTCCTCGGGCTATTTGCTATTACATACCAAATACATATGTAGTACCTACATAGTGTAGAAAATAGCTCACTATATCGCGACGTCGACTCCGCAGTTGAGTAAAGTACATTACATTATTAAAGTAATTTATAAACTGAGTTATGTTGAAAAGGTTACCATCTTAAAAATCAAATTGCTAACTTAGATATTTCTTATTCCCTTTCTCTCGTTGTACCCATATGCTCTATGTAGCTTTACTGAGATATAACAACTAGAATTTGAAGAGCCAAGATCCACAACACATTAGGTCAGATGGATGCGACAGTATTAAGACAAATTGAGAGCCATAGAAATCTTAGTGTTTATTTTTTCCTTAAGGGTATTAGTTCAACCTGCCGCTGTCGTACTAATTACTAATTGGAATACACTTTTTTCTTATACTGTAAGCTTACGACAACCTCGTAGTCCAGTCGGTAGTGATCCGAAACCAGATGGATACTGCAGATCGAAGAGAAAGTTAAATTTTCGGCCAAGGCAGACAAAGATAAATGTCAGTTCTCATGTCTTATTTGCTTGTGTTGTTTCAACAATTATCTATTGTCATGATAGCTGCAGTGGGTTAGTATGTGAATATATTTTACGCGATTTAAGTAATAGTGTACAAGTCGCTATACGCTGCATTCTCTCACCATAACGCTAAAATCTCAATGAATCACAATAGCCTTGGCATTCCCCATTCGTAGTTGATTGCACTCGGTTTATTTCAGTATAAATCCAGAAGGGATCAATCTATTTTTAATCGCATACGAATGATATTGCAAAACACCACATCCTCCGAGCGGTGCTCGAGGTCAAGATGGCGCAGACACCGCTCGCCTCAGGGATATCCGGCCCTCGTCCGCCTCGCATATTGCACTTGGTGTTTATTACATTTCATTACTCAATTCAACGGTCGTTGGTGCAGTTCATTGATGATAAACAATTCGGTTAACACGTCCGTAAGTGTTAAGTAATGACGATTAGGTTAAATGAATAAAACAGGACATCGACATTATACAATTTTAAAATAATATTAACAATGTATCGACAAAATAAGTTGAAATGAACCCAAATGACTCAACATATTTTATGCCGAGCGACGTAAAAACTGTAAATTGCAATTGAAAAACTCTAATACTTGGAATACCTATACAAATTCTAATTTAATATTATTTTTTGAACCAGGTATCGTCATGCATACATATATGTACGTCAATTATATTACTCCAACAACCAATTGGAAAGGTCTAACTACGCTGGGAAATATAGACTATATTTGGCAATTACTCTAGAGAATTCACTGCGAAGAGGATGCGTGAAGCACATTATCCAAACCAGGCAGAAGATCCCCGTTCGTTCCTCATTCCGGTTGTAATATGTCAGTAACATAATATGGGCTTGTTTGACTCGCGCACGTCCCGTTAACGGATATGAATGTACTCGCTTTGTAATAAATATATGAGGCCCTTGGGAAATTGCCATAATGGAGATGCGAGAATATTATTATTCAGAGCTGACCTTTTGATTGTGTTTTCCTCAAAGATATAATATTTATTATATGCAAGAAACACCCTGACGATATTTAATAGGTGGCTTCTAAATGAGAGAGGGGGGATAATCAATATATTATCTACTCGTATATATAACAAGATGGTTATATATATAATTAGCGGTATAGACTATTATTGTAAAAAAAGATCACTTTAACGAAACGATTACAACACTAAAATATTCTAAGCACTTAAAAGCAATTAATCCGTAATTAAACAATGCTAGTGAACGACCGTCCGATCCGATGTTCCGCAGTCGAATGAATCAATGCCTGCCGGTGTTCCCACTCGCTAGCTTGCGCTCCCCTCTCCGTCTCGTGCCACCATCACGCCACTGTGACGTCATAGCTACAGACACGCCACCTAAGGTCTATTCTTCAGCTAATTCGGCCGTTCCTCAAGTCGGCTCGTCCTCGACTGTAGAGCATTTTCAGGCAGCACCTGACGTGGTCGTGATGGTTGAGTGTGGACCTCCGCTTGAACTTCTTGTATGTTTCTTTCTGCACTTTCTTCAGAATCCAAAAAGTCATCATTTACCTCGTCGGCGGCACCTAATATGCAATAAGCATAAAAACGTACCCTCAGCTTACATGAGATGATAGAAAGAATCTAAAAGGAATAGCTACAGACACGCCACCTAGGGTCTATTGTTCAGCTAATTATATATATATATATAATTGTTTTATTTCTTTTAATGTACCATAAAGCGTATTGTATTTATTATATAGAAAAACTCCGTCCAAATTAAATTACCATATATCAATTCTGTCTGGATTAATGAAATTGGCATATTGTAAATTCCATCACCGTTAACGGAACTGCGATATTGTTATTTAAAATCTATGTTAAATCAAGTCAAAAGCATTATTGTGGCTGAATGGTTATTTTTAAGCTAATCGACACGTATGGAGTTTTGAGAGAGCTCATTTTACAACTTTGTGTACAAAACCATATAATACCGTTCATTATCATTGACCACAGTTTCCTCAACTAAACTCATAATCAATGACTAAACCTAGTAGATGAGTGATAATTGTAAACATAAGTAATATTGCTCAAATTTACGGCATGTCGGTAAACAAAATAGGTTGGATTTGCATTAATTAAAATTTTAATTCGAACAATGAATGCAACCAATTTGTAGAAGTGGAGCTACGAATACCGGCAACGTAATAAACACGCTGATTAAATTATTATTTGTGCTAAACAGACACACAAATACGTTGATAAAAGCATTGTTTCCCTTTTCGCCGTAATATAGAGAGAGAAACGAATATATTGTATACTTATAACTACTACGACAGTGCAGATGATCAGTTTATGGCTATGCGTATTGCCTAATGTATAATTTTTACTCAAGCCATTTTTTCCAAATCAAAAGTCGACAAACGAGCAGACACTGCGTAATAATAAATGGAAAGTCAAGAAGGAATCCGTTTACTGGTGGCAACATTTTATACCAGATTCAAGCAAACGTGGTCGTATCAGAAATTGTTCATTCTGCATATCTGTAAAAAGTTTTATTAATAAATTTGGAAAGGAAACCGGTTAATTGATGTATACATACTACAACTACAGAACAAAAATACAGACTGTACATCTTTTTTTTCATCCACTTCATAATTTTGTATTCAATAACTGAATTTTGTTCTCGTAATTTGAAAACCTAAATAATTCACTTTAAATATGTAACCAACACTGTTAGCAGGTGTATCGGTTTAAATATAATGAGTTCGACCTCCCCACTAATCATTAAAAAGAACCTTAACAGCAATATAAAAGGATTTGTCCCACTTCTGAACGTGCAAACCGCTACAAATTGCACGAACATTTTAAATCGGCATACCAATGAATGGGCCCATTCATAGCTAAATTGGTGAGACCCTCGACATATTTCTAGCCCAACAACAGGAGGGGCAGAATATAGGTCATTGCGAATTGCAATAAATAAACAAGACGCGACGCAACGGGCAGTAAGTTCATGGCCGCAGAGAACTGTCATGCGCTGTCAATCTGCGCTTTTACGCTGAGGACTATACTTTACTACCTATGTCACATTTTGACGAAATTTATGTCGCAAAGAAATATTAGTTTTAAAGTTTATTTTTATTTATTTCATATACACGATATTAAACTTAAATTAAAATTGCTTATTCCAAAACGAAATTTCTTCCAGCCGACCTTGGACTTAAACAATAGTCTGAGAGGCAAATTTAACGTAAAATTATATTGTTATGCCTTAGTGAATATCACAGCAGCATGTTTAAATTCAAAGCGAACTTTTTTATCAGTTATATCGACTACAGACTCTGTTCGAACGTATGGCTCCGGTAAGCTTTTCATATTATCCTCTGTAGATTAATAAGTAAAGATTATTTAAAAAATAAAACTGGTGTAGGCATAACATAATTTGCGCAGACGTTTTTTTACATAGAATAAGTTAATGCTTGACAACAATCCCACCCGATGGAAAGTAGCGATGAAGTCTAAGATGTTGAACGCACTAACTTACAAGAGTCTATTCACTCTCCTCTTGAAGACAACAACAGGACCTCAGATAAATCCAAAATTAATCGGCGGAATCAGACTAAACTGTGACGTGAATAAGCGTTTATACATTAGTGAATATGTATTCAAATACTTAGTACTCGTACAGTATTATTTATTAAATAATACTTGTTCCTTAGAAGGTATGCTACCTGCCTTCTCTAGTTAATATTGCCTGTACATGACCATTGCAAATAAGTAGACGAGGTAGGTACATGATGGCAAATGGTCAACCTGCTTCCTAATAGGAATGACATGTTGCTAAGAAGGAAGGCTCCTGTACGGAGATCAAGAACGAACAAACATTTCATATTTGATTACACAACAAGGGTTGTAGGTAGTCCTGGAAGTAAAGAAAACATGTACGGGTACCGTGGAGATTATACTGGGTGGTATGGAGGACTTGTTGATGCTTTTGCGTGCACCACAATTAGGGCAAGCTTCTGGCTCAAGGATAGATGGAGAAAATTATAGTTACCTGATAAAAATGCACGACTATACCCAGCTAAAGCTTAAAATTTCAAGATTGTAACGCAAGTTTAACTTTAATTATTAAAATTATATTTGTAAGTTAAAACCTAACAAATCTGAACTTTACGAATATACACAAACATCTCCCCGATCTTAGATAAAAATTAACTTCAAAATATTATAAAAGCACTGTCTGCATGTTTAAAAATATTCGCACTTGCGTGTTCAGAGGAAAGTGCACGGAAAGTATAATATATTATATAACATAACATTTAATTCCATGAGTGAACACCAAATATGATAATAGCATAGCCATATTTTTAAGTTTAATGAATAACAAAATTACATGGAGCCCCACACTCCTTATTCTTGTGCGGTTCTTACCGGCATACAAAAGAGAAGAGCCGTGAATGAGAAACTGTTGAGAGAGTATATGTATGTATTTGCACATCTGCATATAGTTATTTATGGTCGTTCTGAGGTATGTGTTAGGATTAACAAGAATACAATAGGTATTGCAAGTGTACGAGTTTCAACATGTACCGCTGTTCAAAATGGTCAGAAAGACTGGTGAAGTACTATAATTCGGATAAGTACATTGAATTGAATCACTACTTGACAGTGACTTCTTGCTCATGGTCTTAATACTAATTTGCCATACCGTCAGTCTATATAAAACTTGAATCGTGGAACAATGTGATTATGACGTTACGCTGGCCACTGTATTGGATATATTTAATGCAATCCACTCAGAAGCCTTAACTATGCACTGGTAGTGCACATAATAACCCTTCAGGCCAAGAATACCAACGTTATGGTTTCTTTATATAAAAGATATTAACAATTTAAGTAGATAAACATTATATTTTTATAACCTTCAAATATAATACAGAAAAGAAGATGTACGCACAGTTTGTACACACAGAGCAAGTGAATGTTTTAGTCTAGATATTAGGCAGTAATTTATTTAATTTTCGTAGTGTATTTAAAGATATCCGTTATTCTGTAACGCTTAAAGTTCAAACTTCAACTCATTTAATCAGTTAAATTTCTATAATTATATTTTTTCTTATTGTATATCTACATTGAGCATGATTTCATATCGATTCGCCGTAACACAATACGTTGTCGTTATTAAAATGCATCGCTTTATCACAATTGAATGCCCTTTATTTTTATATTGATCATATAGTAAAATAATCAGTGAATTATTCATTTTATCATTTGTAATTTATAAGAAAAACTCATAACGTGTCCCAGGTAAATCTCCCCTCGACGAGAAGGAAATCTTTACAAATAGTGTCATTTATCGCGAATCGTGCAACACCGGTGTCACCTGAAAATGCCAAATGAAGATGGAACGCCTTCCTGCGTAACCTTAAAATAAATCTTTCTTCGAAAGATACGCTTCGTTGAGCAAAAAATTCTGTGACAGGTTGGAAAACGATCGCTTTTGATTGGAAAATGTGACAATTTTTGTGAACGTAGCTAAAGACACATATCAAAGGAAACTCTATTTATGTAAACTCCGATTGACATTTCTAACTTATTGGTGTGTAGTGGAATCTAATGCATAAATAATGCCTTCAGCGATAAAAAAATACTTATAATTACAGAAATACAGTATGTTGGGTTTACCCGTGTGTTTGTTGTAGCTTCAGTGTATTTTCCATAATAACCTTGTACTTAAAAATAGAACAAAGGCCCCATAGAGCGAAATCGGCGAAATGTCACCGGATGGCGGGTCTTTTTGCGGCGAGCATACCTCCGTGAGGGATGCGCCGCAATGCAGTCCACGATCGCACTGGGGACAGATATTCGAGTTATATACGTTTTTATAACTCAAGATATCAATTCGATGATAATTATAAGTTCAGTACAAAATTGTCGACTTCTTTATACCAAAGACTTCAAAATATTTCTTGCCTAACCTCTGAACTCTTCAATAAACGCTTAACTCATAACTTATGCTTACAGCAAAAAATATAAAACTTTCAAAAGAAGTTTTTTACGTGGCGGCAAATGTTGCATCAAAATGTATCGAGTGATTTAGAAAACGAAATTCAGAAAAAGTTAGTAATAGTGAATTAGTTTACGTTCCATTTGAGCAACAATATAACATTGAGTATAATTTTTTTAAATATAATATTTTAT
>PDGT01000014.1:5580322-5664547 GCA_003671415.1 Megathymus violae | reverse complement strand
TGTTCTTAAAACAGCTCTTTTATATCTGTTAATTCCACGTATATCTCACAATTTTATGTTACGTATTAGAATTTAAAGGTGGAAAAAACAAATAATTCCTGTATTAAATATTCTTCTTTATTTACCTTTAGTTGCATTAAAAAAAACCCATACTCAATATTAGTACGTTATTTCAAAAAAATCTGTTAGAATAACTGGTTAAATGTTGTAGTTAAAAATTATTAGATTTGCCCTTTTGCATTTTCGTTTCATTGCCATATTTCGCTATATTTTCAGCCGTAAAAAAATTCTTAACAATAAATAATACAAGTGATTGTATCGAACTGGATAAATATTACTGTTCGTAATGTGTTCAACGTTACTCGAGAAGACTATTTAAAGATTATCAATACAACTTTAAAAGTTGTGTTGACTTCGTTTCATAAATTATTAATTTGAATTTAGAATTAAGTATCCCGTTACACCTTTTTGCTCTGTCGGTCTCTAGGACCAACACAAAGAACTACAGTTCAGTGGCCTACATTCTGTGCTTCCACGGGCGGTAGCTCGGTATTTACACCACTTATCTGTGGCGCAATTTGTTGTTTTATATTCTAATAAGTAGCGGAATATAACTGATATAAAACCTCAACAAACAAAGTATTGAGTTAAGTTTAATTTATAGAATCGAATAATTCCAAAAAATCGTTTTTATTGATGATAATGGTTATGTTAATAGTATTGATGATAATTAAAGGTTATACTATAAAGTTCCTTACCAAAATATTAATAAACCAAGAAATGATTTGAATGATAATTGAAGACAAATTTCTTAAAAAGAGTTTAGGTAAAACAATAGAAAATACAGACACATGCGTGCTTCGCGAGTGGTCGTTGTGATTTATTTTATTTCAGTTCATAATTCTGGTCACGGATACGAAAAAATGAATATTTTATGTTACACGCGACTGAAATCAGATTTTATTTTGCCTTTATGCTTGTTCTTTACAAATCTTCCATGAGATAGGATTAGGAGATCTTAATGGTCGGAGCCAATTACAGCCTTGAACAGAATGGAGTATAGCGTTAACCTTTTTGTTCATAAGATACGATCCTAACACAGTGTCTAAGCTGCCAAACAACTTCAACATAAGCTTAATTAAAATTAAAATATATTCGTACATTGGTTAAATTGCATAATAGTATGTATATTGATTCAAAAAGATAAATCTTACCATCTGCTTTTTCTTCCATTTTTTTAAATTTTACTGCCCATTTTAATGTTTCTATAAATGGCAGGCATAATATATTACAAACTTTTATCGTGAAATGTACGAGTACGATGATTAATTTAAAGTTCCATTATAAAGATATACCATTTGGGGTGTGAGGGGCTCCACCCGTCCTAGAGTCTAAGCCAACTTCCCCTGCTCGTGGTGCACCCTGCTGAACAACGGACGCGGCTCTAACAAACGTTCCCTCCTGTTGGACGTCCCTGGGCTCTTTATCATCCAGTCTAATCAGTACGTGCACGGTAGTGGGTATATTGTCCGACTGGCTAGCTACCACGCTCCTTCTTAAATCGACCATGAAATGTTTACGTACGTACGTATTTCGTATTTAGGTCGTAGTGTCGGAGAGCCAGTGATAATAGGACTCTACTGCTTCTTTTTCCAGTGAGGGCTTAGGTATCACTGAAGCCAATGGATGACAGTGATCACTTACCATCAGGTTGCTCGACTACTTGGTCGTTTGCTAGCTACATAAGAAAAAAACTTTGTTTTATACAATCAACTTAAAATAAAATGGTATAACTATTTACTGAAATATGAATATACAAAGAAGAGCTTTGTTTACATTACTTATATAAATTTACATTTTGATATGTTATGATCATTAATAACAATATAATTTCAACAAAACAGTCGCCACCCGGACTTAACAATGGATGTTTAGTTTGGAGCAAGCGATCCATTAATTATTTAGCATGATCTCTGTAACCTGACAATGAAATAAATTAGTGAGTCGTATAAAATAAAATAATAATAGATGCGATTATTATGAAATATAACTAAAAAAAATTGGTGCAGTAAAGTGTAAGATATGAAATTTTAATCAATATTTAAGTTTTTAAAATCGTACAGATCTCGTTCTCTCCGAGAAACTCTGTACGTGGAATAATTTGTTTCAATATTTGTACAGGAATCTATCGTACTGCGGGTATGACATGTCATTAATTCAGCTAAAATAGATCTGAATGTAATTCGTCCCATGTAACACTAGACATAGCGTTCGTTATTAAAGGTACTAAAAGTGTGTCATTAGTAAATAGTACTATTGACGAACAGTCCGACGTCCGGGCTTGTCACCTAAATAACTACTGTTTATGTAAAATGCTACATACACAGTGAATACGTCATACGTCATTGTACGTTGCTCTACGTCACGCTACGCCGGTGCTACGAACACACGCGGGTCGCAGTACGCGTGTAGACGGCGTACGCGCGAGTTAACATAGTACTTTATTCAAATCATCCTTTTACATTTTAAGGTATATTCAATAGTTTAAAGATAAAAAAATATACGTAAAAAGTTTTTATTAAAAATAACAAACAAAATAATTAATTTAGAATTGATGTAACAAACAAAGAAATATTTCTTGGATATTACAATTTCATATATGATTATTGCCTTACTCATTTGTCTTAACTGCTGTGATTTAGATATGGCGACAACAAAACCAAAGTTATGGCTTCCTACGTCAAGAATACGAACATTAAATTTTCTCGCCTTCCTAATGTTAAGTGGTAAGTGTGCTTTTATTGCTATGTAACCAGAAAAGTTCGTTAAAAACATTGCATTCGTTTTAAAAGTATATAAAATAGGCCAATAAAATTAATAATTTTTATCATAAGCTTCTTAATCAAACGCGAATACGGAGACATTAATAAAACGATTATTTTGTCACTATGCTTATCATATAAAATTTCAAATAAACAGAGTAATGTACAGAATAAAAATAGAAAGATTCTAATGTGTTCTTATATTCAATAACAATAAACTCGTTTAAATAAAATACATAGAAATATATATTCTCTCTAACATTAATTTTATTAGAAAGCCAAATAACCAACAAATAAGAGTCAGTTTATCTAAAATATTTTGAACAGACTTGTTATTTTGTCTCTAATTATTTAGTAATTGAACCTGTTACTAACGAATGGACTAAATGAATGAGGAGGAAGGGAAGGCACTGAAACTTCCCGCCCTTTCCTCTCGAGTATTATGATTTATGTAACCAATCCACGTTGTTTTATGTAGCTATGTAATACGGCTATGTTGATAGCATATAAACCAGGTATTTAAATTTTAAGGTTGCCTTACTTACCTACATGATATTAAAACTCTTAATATTTCATAACCTCAAATTATAGTAAATGTATAATTAAATTATAATGATTATAACCTGTAATATAAACTAAATAACATTTGTAGGTCGGTGTTAACCTTTATATTATAATGGAATCGTAACTTAACTAGAACATCTAATATGTTCATATGAGTTAAAAATTAACAAAACATTAATTCTTCTTAAATTATCTCTAATTACCCAGTAAATGGATATAACTAAATAAATGTATTTTCTGTTTGAATAAATCTAAGTATATATACATAAACGAAGTTGCAAATACAGCAAAGTAATGATCGACCTGATGACGTCATCTTTTGAAGCACCTGCCGAGGCTCACACACTTACACATATTAAACGTCCTCCTTCTACATATAAGCTTTGCATATTTAAAGTAGCCTTGCTTGATAAATATCATAACCTTGGCTCATGTATAATAATAATAATACATATAACAACTAAAGAAACTGCATTGTTACAAACGTAGGTCACGGAAGGAACAATCAGGTATGCAGTCTACCCGAAATGAATGTAACAATCCATTGTATTTTCAAATTCAAATTCAAAATCATTTAATCATATAGGTATTTTGTAAATACACTTATGAACGTAATTTTTTTGCTTCTACACCATTTCGAAAAGGTGCTTTAACAATGAGGAGAAGAAACGGTGAAAGAAACTCCTCAGCACATCTTTTAAACAACACATGGTAATAACAAAAGTTTAAACCTGTGTGGAACTGGTGTCGACATTATTATTTCCAAGCATCCTTGTCATTAATGTATTCATCTATACTGTAATATCCTTTGCCTATAAGTTGTATTTTAATGCGTCGCTTAAAATTTTCAAAGGGGCAACTCGCGTATCAACTTAGGAATCTTATTGTAAAAACGAACTGCAAGCCTCATAAAGGGACGCTGAACCTTTTGAAGACGATATAAAGATGAAACCAAATTATGCCTATTTCTTGTTTCATGGTTGTGTGTAACACTTTTCTGCTTATACGTATTTTTTTTTATAAATACTAATTTAATATATATATGCTGACGGGCTACGGTCTTTTGATTATCATAATACATCAGTGCTCCTGATGTTCTTGGGCGGTGATGACCATTTACCACAAAATGGCCCATTTGCTTATTTACTGGTTATTAACATAAAAAACACAAAGTCCCATACCGTCTTAATTTAATTCTCTGTTCATGATTTAATTATAACGCCTCGTTAGTTAAACCACTTAAGTTAATATTTCTGACTCATTCACCTTTCAGAATATAATATTTTGTTAAGCTATAATAAACTTTTTACTGAATTTAATTTAATAATTATAACAATGTGGGTGTCACTTAAGATACATAATATATACTATTGTCAAATTCTATTATATTCATATTTAGTGGCTTAAAATAAATGTTAAAACGTATATGCAACTTGCAACTTAAAATAATAAAATTCAATTCAAATTAATCAGTAACAACGACTAAAATATACAAATACATCCATTATTTCTTTCTTGTAATTATAACAATGACTTAATTTAGGACTAGTTATAAATATTTTCAGCTTAAAGCAAATGACTATATAAATAAACTACTTATCTGTGCTTTGCATTTTGATTTCCTGCACAGGAAGCCTGGGTTCGAATCAGGTTATGTGTATATTAGAAATTCTTCGTGGAAGTTTGCCCTCGTTCATCCCATCTCCAAAAAGGGCGACCGCAGTGACCCGGCTAATTACAGGCCTATAGCGATAACTTCCCTGCTTGCTAAGGTAATGGAGCGTATAATTAATACGCAGCTCCTGAGATACCTGAAGGATCGCCAGCTGATTAGAGACCGACAATATGGTTTGCGTCACGGCTGCTAAGCTGGTGATCTTCTAGTGTATCTCACGCACCGGTGGGCAGGCCCTAAAGAGCAAAGGGGAAGCACTGGCAGTCAGCCTAGATATCGCTAAGGCCCTCAACCAGGTCTGGCAAAGGGCTCTTCTCGCGAAGAGCCCTGTGCTAGTGTCTCCATCCTACGGTCTTCCCGAGAGGTTATGCAATTGGGTAGGCAGCTTTCTATCTGAGCGACATATTAAGGTCGTAGTCGACGGTTGTTGCTCAGATATGAAATCTATAAATGCTGGCGTTCCCCATGGGTCTGTGATATCCCCTACACGGTTCATTCTGCATATCAGTGACATGCTACAGCACGCTAGTGGCATTCATTGTTATGCGGATAAGAGCACTGGGGATGCTTACTACACAGGCCCTGCAAAATCCTCTCGGTCACAAGTGGAGGATAACAGAATTAAACTTGTGTCTGAAGTCGAGACCTCTCTGGAGCAGGTCTCGGAATGGGGTACACTCAACTTAGTAGAGGTCAACCCCTCGAAGACACAGGTTTGCGCGTTTACCGCTAAGAAAACCCCATTCGTCATAGCGCCTCAATTCCAGGGTACCGTGATCACCGTTAGTAATAGTGTTGGGATTCTGGGCGTTGACACATCGAGCGACGTGCAGTATCGGTGTCGTTTGGTGACTAAGGCCAAGTTGGCCTCTGAAAAGCTTTGTGTCCTGATCCGGGCGAAGCAGTACTTCACTGCGAGGCACCTGCTGATGCTTTATAAAGTACAAGTCAGGCCTCACATGTAGTACTGTTCCCACCTCTGTGCAGGGGCGCCAAAATACCAGCTTAACTCATTTGACGTCGTGCAAAAACGCGCGATTCGAATCGTCAACGATCTACGAATCACTCACAGGTTAGAACACCTAAGTCTTAGGAGGTACATCGGTTGTCTCTGTGTGTTCTACCGCCTTTACAACGGTGAGTGCTCCGCGGAATTGTTCGATCTGGTGCCTACTTCGCCCTTCTACCATCACACCATTCGCCGAGGAAGGAAGTTTCATCCACACGGACTGGACCGAAATGTTATGAGAATAGTAAACTTAGCAAAGCAATCTCCGTAGTGTTGTCAGAGGTATAAGAAGTCTGTCAAACAACACTAGATCCTCGACCGCCCAGCAATGGGAGAGATGATGAGATATATATTATTATATATTGAGATGATGAGGTTAACTTCCAACAAGATCATAGATTTGCCTATAGTAAGTAACCTTGTAACAGAATCAAGGCTACTTCTGAATTAAAATGTATAATATTGTTACGAAGCTTCTCGAAGTCGGCAGGCTTACGAAGTTTCTAGAAGGGTGGCCGACCGTTACGGTGAGGCAAACAATAGAGGCAATAAAAGAGAAACCCAGGTAGTAATAAAAACTACCTGGGTCACTCCAGGCTAATCTGGCCCGTATGCCTCAAGCAAAAGGGGCGAGATTAGCATAGATGGAGGCCGAAATGGGGTTGTTTACCTGACCCGCTATTGTTATGTCGATTTCCGGGAATTCCTGTTGTTGTTGTTTACTTCAACGGAGGGCGTGGAAGGATCTGGAAGCCCGGAAATCGATATAAATAGCGGGCAGGGTCGGCCACAAGGCATTCGGTTTCCGGATACGAAGTGAAGAGTTCTCTCCCTACGAAGCGAATACCTGCGATCTACGAGTGTAACTGCGTTTGTGAATTGTGTGTGAAGTAAAATAAAGTCTCTGCGGAACTATTGTGGCATTTTTACGAGCCTACGGATCCTGACACGTAACAATATGTAATTAACATGTTGCACAACTTATAGTAATTGCTAGATATTCCTAATTATACATAAAACCATTTTTAACTTAATAATAACTGCAGTCCGTGGACATTTATTTCGCTCTACCTATTTTAAAATTCTACATAGGAATATCTTATCGGCTATATCGAAACTATATATTGTACGATGCTTGAATTAAAATTATGTTTATAGTATTATAGTACTTGTGTATTACATTGTATTACACTTTTATAAGACAGAATAATGTTTCTTCTTCCTTTCTATAACTACCCACTACTTACATAATACAGAAAATCTACATTTACTTATTTATTTTCTAAGCGCTTTTTACCTCCAATACGCTCAACGTTAAAATTGTGTTAGTAGGTTACCAGACATAAAAGATTCAGACGGCATGACGAGTCTCAATAATGTTACTGAACAGAGCGCAGCGATACACAAAAAATATTGTTATTCCATTTTCTGTTTTGTCATTTACATGTATTTTACTTTATTTAATCTTTATTGTCGAATCACAAAGATCTAACAAGTGGCGCGCTTAATGTCTCATGGCATTCACCACCGCCCAACCCTAGACTGGATGTTGAAGATATGCAAATATTGTTAAAATAGAAAATAAATTAAAAAAATAAAAGATTTAATATCACACCATTTCGAATGCTACATGAAATACTTGGTAGTGATCTTGTCCGCTGAACTGATGTTTATTGGTTCGTATCTCAACCGATGCAAAGATTTACGTGATACATAATTTTTTTCCTCGAGTTTTCGTCGTTTGTGTTGTCTTAATTGTGTGTGTTCATCTTATATACACAAAATTGTTGTGGGAAGATATGAGTATTTGTAACCGTAGCCATTATTAATTTAAAGTGTGAATTTATTTTTATTAATGTTTTCCGTATCACTTTCCTAAATTGATACGTAATTATATGTATTGCAAATGACGTGGTTGATAAGTAACCAACACAGCCAAATAATACACAAGTATTATTTATACATATATGCGAAGTCGGCTATTCAAATTTACCTTTATGGCCCACATACAAAACTGAATAACCGCATTTGTCAATATTTACTGCAACAGACAAATAGGCCAACATGTAGGAGACAGTAATCAACATCCCGGGAGCCGACATCGCGGCAACGAGACACAGCAATATAAATAAATTAGTTTGCTGTTTGTACCAGTGATCGACCATTTTAAAGGTCACTTGTTTATTAATAATTTTACCACAAAATAATATTAATTATACTTAATTTTGTTTTATGGAACAATAGTGTATAGGAATTACAGAAATAGAAGGATAAGAATTCACACTGTATTAAGTTGTAGCATAGGTTTTAGTAATTTGCCTCTGATAAGTCTAACTGTGCGACAAATCGGTTTGCACAGAATATCAGTGCTGAGGCTCACCACCACGGTAATTGCTGAGTGCGACCCTTTTCATTAACGCATACTTGACTTGTAATATGTTACTTGTATGTTAATACTTTGTTAATTTTAACACTTAAATTTATATTGCCTACAGTAAGCATTTATTGAAATAAAATTTTCCTTTCATTCTTTCTTAAATAAATTTTTATTACATTATAATATTAGAGAAAATGTGATTCAATGTTCCGTGGATTATGCTTACAAAAATAATATTTAAATTAAACATTAAACTGTTTAATACTTTCGTTTATAATTAATACGCGTAGGTCATATTAATAACTCGTAGGTACTCATTTCTCCAGTGAATTTTTCATAACAATTTCGCAGGTACACTCGGTATAAGGAATATTATAGAACATGCCATTATTTTGGAAAACAATCATAGATTTGGATAAAGATATTCCAAATTATAAATTAATGCAGTTATAAATACCCATTTATAGTTCAAAGTTGAAAACAAAGAATTTTTTTACGAATTTTTACTACTAGGGCTTATGTGAATTTATAATGACGAAGAATAGTGTAATATTCGTCACCGGAGCAAGCACTTCATCCTGGCGAAACACTTCGCCATGTGAATGAATAATAAAATTTTATAAAACTACTACACGCGCTATTCCATAACCTTAATAGTTCGTTGCATAAAACATTGCTTCTCCCGAGAGTCCTTTAGGCAGAATATGTTTTTTATTAAAATCTAGCACATAATAAAACTTTCCACAGACTATTCATTTTTTATCATGACGGGAATATCTTATTTTTATGAACTTACAGACTTAGATAATCAAATTTTATATCTTTAATTTTATGCAAGGCACACGGAAAGTTTAGCGAAACTAAGACATTAAGTTATTTTATTAAAGTTTTTGAAATAAAACGTTTTTCAAAATTTCACGTCTCTAACCCAATATTTCAAAGAATTTATAATTTCCCATCTCAGTCACCACTTTATGATTGATTATTATTTTACGACTAAGAAAAAAGGTTATATGGTTCCGTTATTCAACACAGTGCACTAAGAGCAAGGCAAGTTGACTTAGTTTCTAAGCTGGGTGGCATCCTTTATACCTCTTTCACAATTTGTGACTAACATCACCGAAAACTGTGGTGCATTATTACACACTAAAGTAGCCTACACTTGCGCAATCTTCTTTCTTTACGCAAATAACATTATATAAAACACAGCTTGAGTGCGCCGCCAAACATACTAATTGAGTTCGGCCTGGGGGCTTCAGAGCCAGTACTTTCTTTCTTAGTTACTTCTCATTTCCTGGCCAACAACGCATCAGTGATGCCTTTGGTCTTGCTAATGTTCATGGGTGACGGTGATCACTTATCATCAAGTGGCTCGTCTGCTCGTTTGTCGGCTATTAAAATAAAATTAAAGAAACATCTTCGATGATTTTAAGAAGTGAATGATAACGTAAGATACTAAGAATTTGTTTACATTGATCAACGGATGAAATTTAACATAATAATAAAATAATGACTTTGTTTTAATAATGATACTAAAATAAAGTTTCGGTCACTCTAACGTGTTTTTAATAATTGTAGCAAAACGATCATGGGTCCAAACTGAAAACTATTTGATTCCAAAATACAACACACAAGAGTGTTTTAATTATATATTTAGATTGAAATATAATTTTTAAATTTCTCAGCAGTGGTAGTGGCGAATGAAACGAACTCCACGCGGCAATGCTACTGGTGTGGACCCATCGCAGAACAGGTACAGCGCAGTGAGGTAGCACCTCCTTGTGGCCTGCAAAACACTGTGGTATTCAACTGCCAGGAAGGACACAACTACTGCGCCATTGCCGCTTCTTCACCACGTGAGTAATGGTGGCTACTAATCAAGTATAATATATCAATCAAGTATACTAATCAATGTATATAACTTCACTTTTTAATTTATATGATAATCTGGCTCCAGCTAGGTATTTCTATGAAATAAGATTTTAGCTTATTCGAGATCTCGCCTGAGACAAATTACTTGGTCTAGATCGTATCTTAGGAACCTATGGCAATTTCATTGCTATTATAAGATGCGTTTAGTAAATTTTATTGTGCATCTAACCGACAATCTGAAATATGTCATTATAATCCTGATATCGTATATTTTTGAAATTATCCAATACCAACTAAGTTCGGTTGTTTTTCTTTATGAAATGCCAGCTATGAAACAACTAATATAACAAAATTAAATGGGCAAATTATTTAACTAAAATTGTTAATGTATTCTTATCGAATTAGAAACCTATTAAACATGATATTCATTGCAGCATACTTGGAGTCTAGATTCTGCAGCAAAGTTTACCAGGATGAATGCTACCCACAGTACTGCAACTCTACCAAGATGTGGAGGATGACATGTACGTGCCAAGGAGACCTTTGCAATGAAAATATCACGAAACGAGAAAATGACGCCTTCGCTAAGCTTCCACGAGTAGTGGAAACTAAAGAGTCGCGGCAGAAAAGAGAAACCCAGAACACTAACTTTGTACTTTCCAACAGTGAGAAGACCGTAATTGTTAGAAATTTATCTACCGTGCAGAGCGATGAAATTAGGAACGCAACAACAGAAGATGACAGTACGGAATCTGTTGTATCTGACCTCAAAACAATCGTGGATATAATTTCTGATGAAGAAGAAATAGTCGCCAATGCATCTATCCCTAGCGATATCACAGAAACTAAGGGCATGAAAAATAACGGATCGAGTAAACTGAATGATAGTAACAATGATGATGATGAAGTGGATAAATTTAATGGGAAACAAAATGAAACAGCGAAAACATCTGTGAAGGCAGTATTGTTGTCTAAAGTTGTTGTTGGAACTACAAAAATGGCAAAACCTGAGGAAGACGTAATGATTACAAGTACTCCTCGAACAAGCGAAAAGCTGCCGTCAGCTGAAGCACTACAACAGGACGCTAGCTCTGAAAATGACCATGACAATACAGAACATACGACAGTCGATTACAAACCAACCGAGTCTGACACTTCTAATGATGACAATGATGAAGACGACCATCATGCCACTACGGAGTCTAATCAAACAGGCGAGAATTCTGGTCGTATAAATAAAATTGATATGCTTGTACTCCTAAATGGATTGCTGTTACAGTTTATTTACAATAGTAAATAAATTATTATCACTATAACCGTTTAGTTCCACTGCAATAAAATATAAACATGTGTCGATATGTGCATGTTTTTATTATAATTTACGGTTATTGTCTTTTTGTGATCCACCCTGTAAATTTTGTTATTCATGGCCTGATTTTCTGCTATATACTATTTATGCAATCCTAGTCTTAAATTGTAAATAATAATAAAATTGATCTCTAATTATTTGTAATGGTAATGAATTAAATTGATATTACATACATAGTCATTATGGGTAATATTGTACGCTTAGCGACCGCTGTCCGAGTTATTTTAATGTATTTATGTCATGCTATATATTTAGTGGTGTTCCTTATAACAGTTCATCTTATTTATTATTTACATTTTTATTTATGACCCAAAAATCTGCAAATCATCGAGTTTTGAGTGTCTTTCAGATTTTGAATGAAAGTTTAACCGCAATACAGACAAGTTTAGGTAATTTTGAATTCAATTTAACTCTGAGAAAGAAATCATTGCTATTAACAGAATCTCCAGAAAAAAGAAAAACTTCTAAAACTCACTGCAAAAAAAAAACAAACTTTGGAGACATGCAGAAAAAAAATATATAGATTATTTAAACCCTGATTGCTTCAATGTAGCATAATCTAACTTTTCTTCTATTTTTTGCTAATTGTGACTATTTTATATCAATGTTCATCAAAATGTGATTCTCGAATTTACCTAATGAAATTTATTGAATAATCATCATAAAACTCATCAACATAACCCTCTACATAAATGATTATCCTCACGATCGTATTGCTTTTCGAAATAAAAAAAATAATACCCGGGAATAACACGGAGAAGTATATTGATAATTTTAAAGCCTATAATTCAGTAACGATATTTTTAGAATCTATTATACTAAAAAGCGAATTTCAATTAACGTACGACATAAAACACAGGTAGAATTTACAAAAGAAAATATTGAAAATTAATTTAACATAGTGGGCGACACGGTTTCAACTTGCTATAAAAAAACACATAAATATATAATTTTTTATATTAAATTTTGAATATAGGCTTAATGTTTTTGTACATGTGTACATAAGAGGTAGTTTTGAAATGAAAAAGTAATAAAATACACTTGATTATATTTTGTTTAATATTACATAAAAATTCAAAGTTACCCAAATTGACTGTACTACAATTTAATTTAAATATTGGTCAACTACTTATTTAAATCTCTTCATTCTATTATTCTCAAATAAATATCTTCGAAGCTCTATTCCTTGTTCTGAATTAATACAAAATTAAAATTAAATGCGATAAAAAGCATACTGTTGTATTTTTATTTATTCCCAAGTAGAAGAAGTTGATAGCTGATCGTGTCTGATAGAAGTGTTTTTATAATCTAAGGCGATAAATCGCACTTAACTTGTACATTTCAATTAGATGGTAGTAAAATTTGTAATTGTTCAGCATTGTAATTGTTTCTAATTTTTCATCGAAATTACTGCACGTAAATTACAAATAAAATAGTTAATTTTTAGAAATACCCCTTTTATCATAAATTCATTTTACTGGAGAGACAATAAAAATATAAATTTTGTGGACGCTTTTAACATAGTAGACAAAAAACGACCCAAAGAATTTAGATATAGCAGAACAACTATTCAAAGTCAGTGTACAGATCCCTTAATTTAGCCAAGAGACCATAATTAAAATGTATGAATTGGAAATTCTAAGACCTTTAATGATAGAAAACATGAGTTTATTAACAAAGACTGACTTGTGTACATTAAGCGAGCAACGATGCGCGCATATATACGGCTTTACGTATTACATACCCACTACAGGGCGCGGCTTTCTACTCGTATTTAATATCTAAAGCGCATTTTACCATGTTAGTTCGTATTGTTAATAGCCGACCAAATAAGCTATTATGCAGCTTGATGGCATCCGACAAAGCTTAACAACTGCTATTTGACGATAAGAACTGGGATCGATCCCAAAAAATACACGCCGTGGCAACGAGCCGTTTAAGAAAACTTGCCATTTAGCAGTCACCCATTTTGACTCGTGCAAATATGTCTATAAAATTTTTACCTAGAAACCTGTACGCGAATTAAATATCATCGTATTCTTTACTGTTTGTATGCAATCACTGGGAATCAATAATAATAACGTTGCTAATTAGAGGTGCGATGTTCTGACGCTGCGATTCAAAGCGCAAAAAATAACAATTTTTTTTTTTTAATAAAATTAGATGAATAAATAACTGATTTGTCGTGTGGTGTCGGCATAGAATAGTACCACCCCATCTCTTCCCGTGGGTGACGTAAGAGTCGTCTAAGGACCCACTGCCCACTAGGAGATGGGCAGTAGCGTCTCCTACAATCTTGGCCTCACTGCGATCGCCAACCGCCTGCCAAGCGTGGCGATTAAGGCAATTAACCTCCCTAATGGAAATGTCCAGAAAGAATCGGCCCGTAGTCCCCGGCAACCCCGTTGTTCCTGACTATGGATTATGAGAAGGCCTTCGATACGGTCGAGACTTGGGCTGTGTTGCCGTCTCTTCAAAGTTGCCAAGCGGCCTACAAGTATAGTGAGTGTTAAGGTACCTATACAAAAACGCCACTATGTTAGTTCGGCTCCAGAACCAGAACTCTAATCCATCCAACTGCAGCGAGATGCGAGACAAGGAGATGATATTTCTCCGAAACTGTTCACCGCTGCGTTGGAGGATATTTTTAAGCTACTGGACTGGAGAGGTCTCGGCATCAATATAAACGGCGAGTACCTAACCCACCTTCATTTCGCCGATGGCATGTCCTCATTGCTGAGACCTTGGAAGATCTGAACACAATGCTCGAAGATCTCAGTAATGCTTCTCAAAGAGTGGGTTTTACGATGAATATAGACAAGACAAAAGTCATGTCGAATGGCCATATTGTATCCATTCCTATTAAAGTTGAGAACATTACACTCGAAGTTGTTGACCATTACGTTTACCTAGAACAGACAATCCAGTTAGATAAGTCCAAGTTCGAGAAAGAGATCTCTCGCCGTATCCACCTCGGATGGGCAGTTTTCGGGAAATTACGGAAAATTTTCACGTCTAAGCTTCCGCAGTGTCTCGAGTCTTTGACCAGTGTGTATTGCCAGTGATGACATACGGAAGTGAAACATGGCCACTATGGGTCTGATAAGGCTCAAGGTCACCCAGCGGGCAATGGAGATATTAATATTCCCTTACGTGATCGAATCAAAAATTATGAGATCCGTAGGCGAAATAAAGTTATCGACATTACTCGAAGGATTGCCCAGCTAAAGTGGCAGTGGGCGGGACACACACATAGTTGGGAGAACCGATAGCCGTTGGGGTGGAAAAGTTCACGAATGCCGACCACGCACCGGATGACACTCAGTGGGTAGACCCTCAACGAGATCTACCGACGATCTGGTGAAGGTCGCGGGTAGTCACTGGCTGAGGGCAGCGCAGGACCGATCGTCGTGGAGATCCTACGCGGAGGCCTATGCCCGATAGTTGGCGTTGTTTGGCTGAGATGATGATGAAATTACTGGGAATAGTTACACAAAATAAGTTATTTATTACCAAACCCGAGCACCAAGTGTGTCGACGACGAGTTGTGTGTGAAGAAGAAATTTTACAACCCTGAATTAATAACCAGTATTCGTACATAAAATTCTTACTTACGAGTAATTATTATATGTACTTATTGCAAACGCAATAAAGATTTAAGCTAAAAATGGAATGTAATTTAGAAGTGGATAAAACAATTTTGACTCACTTCACTGACAGAATATCAGAAACGGTGCTTAATATTGAACGATAAAATTTTGATGGCGTCTTACAGAGCAGTAACCGCTATTAATATAGTTTTATCGCACAGTAATACCTGCCACCCACCATTGCACCCATACATGGTTTCAATAATTATCTTCAACCAAGAAAGCGTAGTCTTAGTACTAACTAATCTAAGGTTTCAATCTATACATATAATAAAATTCTTACTGATCGCTTTCTGTACATAAACGATATATGAGAAAAACTATTATTAGGGGCCTTTAATAACGCAATAGAACCCAAAACAATAGTTAGAATTTTTATCTAGTCTAATCTCAAAAACGACTTAACCGATTTTGTTCTGGTTTTCACTAATATATTGCAGTAAGCGTCACTTTAATACTTAAAGTTTGTTTCATTGCAATCCATCCATAAATAAAAAAGTTATAAATTATTTTCAAACAATGTAGGTACTTTTTTAGCGTAAGGCGTAGTTTTTCTGAAGCCAAGCGAGGGCAGTTTGCTAGTTACTGAATAAAAATACTACTTGTGTGTATGTATACAGTTAACTTTTTATTTATCAATCAAATGTAAAGTCATAATTTTTTGATAATTGTCTTTCACCAGATTTAGGTTCTAAACTCTTAGCTCCTTGCGCATATGCTTCCCTTATATCAGCATGAAATGGTTTTTGAACTTTCACCTGTTTCGGTATGGGCCCATAGTACTCGTATGTAGGTGGAGGAGCGATTTCCGTGTGGTTCGATACCAATTTTCTCTTTTCACATTCTCTATGTTCAATTTCATTGTCCTCGTCGTCAGTTACTTCGTTTACAATAGGTTTTGGTTCCTGTTCTGGAATATAATTTCTATACTTCACAAGTGTTTCGGGCTTTTTTGAGGAAAAATAGAGCCCCTTCTGTGTCGCCTCTTCTGGAAAATTACTGATAACCGGCGGTGAAGGAGTCTTAGCTCTTGGCCTTACATCTGACCAACTTTTTGGTGTGTTAGAAATGACCTCGTCATTTTGAACAATGTTACCGCTATTGTCAAAAGTTTTCTTCTTGTCGTTATCACGATGACGAGCCTCGGGAGGGGCGAATTCCTTTATTCTTTTAGATCTTTGTTGTTCGACATATTCTTCTTGGGTCATTTCTTTAAACTTGTTATGTTTCTCGTCTACCGCCTCCTTGCCGATGTCCCACTCCCGAACATGCGCCTCCCGTAGTTTCTGCCTTTCTTTTTCTCGTGCCTCCTTAATTATTTTCTCTTCTTCCTTTGCTCTATTGTCAGCTTCGTTCTTCTGCTCCGTTAAAAACTCTAAAAGGCATGTTGTAAAGTCCTTTTGTTTTTCTGAAATGGATAAAGATAATATTTATAGAAAATTTTACACAAATAAATACATCTTCGAAAGTAATACACAACAATAGAGATTTCTTTTGTTATCTTATTTGTAGTATTCGTCCAAAGATATACACAGCTAATTATTTACATCAAAAAATTTAGTACATAAGAATTTGTAATGAATTCGTGTCCCACTGAAAATGGAACTGTATACAGTTGAATATTTTATGCTAAAACCTGGCAAACGAGCAGCAGACGGACCCGATAATGGTAAATGGTAAACGCCTTCTACGGACATCTGTCACCAACGCGATTCCGAACAAGTAGGAAAGGTTAATAGTATCAGGCTTTATTTTACAGAAATTCATTGTTATTATTATTTTCCACCGTCACCCACAGACTTCAGTCCAAAGGCATCAGCGATGTGTCAACGATCGAAATGGAAGAGGAGTGACCCGCATTATTACTTGCTGTTCGAAAGTGCAACCGAAACACATATGGAACATTTTAGAAGGAGGGTACATCAGTCGGGTAAATTACCCTACCACCATGCAAGCACTGTCTGGATTAGAATCGGTGGTTCACGTCAGGGTGCACCACGAGCCCTCTTCTTGGACTTGCTTGAACTTATTAATGGATAGAGCTTCTTACACACCAATAATACCCCAAAATATATAACGGTATATATTTCTAGACAAGCGTTAGTACCTACCTTTCCAAAAAAATATACTTGGCAATAACTTGGTTGGATATTTCTGACACTTGATCGTTATATGGTGGGCGAACGTTCAACATCAAGCTGCGTTCATAAAAGACCATACGCAATGTGTAGCATTAAAAAGGAAAAAGAATGGCAGTAATGTTGCAAATGAGTTCAATCATAATCTGGGATGGATGTTGTATGGCTCATAAACATTAAGTTGAATCATTAAATCTAAGTAAGCAAGGTTTAATGGCCACGACAAAGTATTCGGTGGTACTGTCCTACTGATGTTTGATGATTTCCTACAGACATCGGCAGTCATTTCTCGCTCCCCTCTTGCCTCCATTTATATGGAGAAGTGTACAAATACTTTGATTTGCGAGCACAAATGCAAAATGATGACGTGTTGTTTGTATAAATAATATTAGTTATGCAGACGATATGGTGTTGCTGAGCCTGTCAACTGGAGCTTTATAAAAATTGTTACGAATTTGTGAAGGATATGCGGAGGCATATGAGCTCAGATACAACAAAAGCGAGAGTGAGTTTATGGTTTTCAGACCCTCCGTCACACTGAATGGAACTCTCCTTAAACGCGTCTGACATTCCAAGTATCTTTGCCACTAGGTGTCGGTAGATCTGAATGATGTCGTCGGCACAGAAGGGGAGCACAGAGCGCTGGCCATCCGATGTCATATGTATGCTCATAGGTTCGCACGTTGTACTAGTGAATTAAAGGCGACACTTTTTAAAGCGTATTGCCAGTTTTTTTTTCACTTGAAGTCTGTTGCTCAATAATACGCAAAAGGCATACAGCACTCTGCAAGTACAATATAATAGGTTCAGGGTGCTGATGGGGATGCCTAATTTACTTCCGGTATGTTTGGATGTGTGTGTGTTTCTCTGTATGTATATTGTTACCTATAGGTTCCTCTGGTGGGAGGCCTGCCCTCGCACGCTGTCTAGCGCGCGCGGCCGCTACCCTCGCCGCGATTAGCTCATCTCGCTTCTTCCTGATCTCCTCAGCTTCCTTCTGCGCGCGCAACGTCTCCTCCCGCTGCCGCAGCAGCTCCGACATCTGCTTACGGCGCTCCGTCTCATCGGTACTAAACGAATAGTACCCGACACCGTGCATGCGCGCCTCTGTAAATAAAATGACAATATTATTCCAAAATAATGTTTTTATTATCGCCATTTCTTGTATGTACCTTTAAGTAAAATTTTCTAATTGTGTCAAACTGAATTCTCGATCAGGTTTGAAATCTTGAAAGTAACTCAGAATTTAATGCAAAAATAAACATTTACGAGGAAGGAGAAACATTATTCCTAAAATAGTTCTAATAACTCCACACAAAGAAGACTATAAAGCAAAAAATAATTATTAAAATATTAATTTAATTAAACTTTTAAAATAGAATATTAGGTATGAAATAACTTTTCTTAGTTTCATACACTTTTGACACCTCATATGACACATGAGTAAAGAATAACAAGAATAGTTTTAAAAAAGTAATTTGTAACATCAGAATTATAGTATCAGAATGAGAGTAGTGCTAGAGTATTTTCAATGATAATATTCCAATACTCCAAGGATTCATTTCACAATATAATGCAATAAACATTGACTGGTATATAAAAAAAACACTACTAAAACATATTGTCATACACACCATCAAAAAGTAAATCTTGATAATGAATATCTTTATCTTTAGCAAGTAGTTCCCTCTCTTTGTCCTCCCATTTCTCACGCAATGATTGAAGATAATCATTTGTCTTTTGCACCAACAAGGGTTTTTCTATCTTCTGAAAATTAAAAAAGCTTACTAAAAGTGAAGTTTACATAAAACTTTGAAAAATATTTAAAAAAACATTAAAAATGTCCTTTTAAAGCTTCATCATAAATGCTTGTGATTTTCAGTGACCTTAACACTTCTCACACTCACACAATATATGTAGGTTATTAGGTTTTAAGTTTTTTTTTCTTATCTTTCTTTTTTGTTAAAAATGTATATGTTACATCATGTTACAAGGTTCAGTATCCATGTTATTAGGCAAAATAAATGTTTTCCTTCTTTCTAATATTGCTCCACAACAAATTACTAAAATAAGAACTTACAGGTTCCTCTAATAAATCTTCATCCTTCATCATTAGTTTCATTAATTGTTGGTCTCGTTTTTTATAGAATTCCAATTCAGACTTAAGGCATATCCGTGTACGGCCCAAACAATCAGAGAATTCAGTCCTACAAAAATAAATTTCAGATATTTGTTACATATACTTAATTTAAAACTTTGTGATTAAATTCAAAAATATTTAAACAGTTTACCAGTCCTCATCTTCATCATTAGTATTAATTTTATTATAATGCTCTTGTGCCTGGCTCAAGTCAGGCTTTGGATCCTCTTGTTGCTTTTTTTGCTTGAAATCAACAAGGAATTTACCCGCCAATTCAGACTCACCAGCGCCATCTGCCAGATGATTGTATATTTCAGCTTTCTTCTCCAACATCAACCTAAAACAAGTTATTACTATATATTATATTTCCTAAAAAACTCAGTACAAAAAAGTTACATCCACAATTATGTATATTTCTCAACATACATTTCTATATTCCTAACTTCATGTTCATACATGGCACTAGTGACATGCACAAATTGAGGCACTTGTGTATAATTCAATCAGTCCAGGTATAAAACAATCCAGAGCATGTATGTCACATTCAGACTACCCAAAAAATTTATTTGAACAGGTGCAGACATGTCATAGAAATCTGTGTATGACATAACAAGGCAAGACCAAAATAGAATTCACTATGCCTCATTCTGATCTATATCTGAACACGATTACTCCTACTAGTGAGATGCAAGAGTTTAAGTTTTTCTTTGCAAGAGATAATAGTTACATTAACATTAGCACTTACTTTGATTTCCGGCAGGACTCCAACTCCTCCGTATCAACAGCAATAAGCTTCTCTTTAAATTTCTTTTTGCTTTTATCATCTGAAGCAATTACTGTTTGCTCCGAAGCACTTGATTTTGGTTTAAAATTCTCGACTTTATGTTGGGGGAGTTGTTTCTTTTCCTTTACCTCTTCTTGTTTTTTCAAAAGCTCAGCCTTCAAACTTAATAGCTGGAAATATTTCATACTGTAATCGATGTTATTCTAAATAGTATTTCATCGTTATCCGATAAGAAAAATGTTAATAAATTTACTTACAGTGGACTTGTTGAAAAGAATTTTCTTCGAATTTAGTTCATTCATTGTTTGTTATGTTATACTGCTAAGTTATTTAATCAACTTTCCATACAAAATAAAAGGAAAAATTTGGAAATTATTGTAAATCTTAATATAAACCTAGCTACAATTATAGTAATCTGTGATGTAAACTATGGCTCACAGAATGAACTGAGCTTTATAGGTAGTCAATAATAATAATAATCTATGTTTATATTGGTCATCACAGTCGCCTCCACAGAGTACTTTCCCTCGAAATGTCAAAAAACTGTACTGAAATTACAACCTATTTTCTCTAGGTTTTATTGTGTTCGTTCTAAATAAATACAAGTTTTTTTAGGATCTAGTGCTGAAATATGTCATAACTATGAAATTACGCGTCAAATGACATACAACATTTTCGTAAAGACATTTAGTAGAATGAGACATTTTGTTTACGAAGTTGATATTCTGTTTGCATGTCACTACTCCTGGAACACTGACTTGTGCTTTTGCAGTTTTATAAATCTAATTTATCTAAAAGTGTTTATACTGCTTTTCATTGAAAACAGAAATAATGAATAATTCAAAATCGCGAAGCGGGAATAGATCGATTTTATGACATTATCTCACGTTTTACATTTATAAATCACCCAAAAAAATGTATACGTGCCTCAAGCATGTGGCGATTAGGTGAAGAGGTAGGATTTCACAATTCGATAAAAAAAAGAATACGTATTTATGGACCTGACATTTTGGGAGGAAGATTTACTGAACCCTCTCTCCTAACTTCCTCCGCTGCCAACCCTGTATCCACCCTTACATAGTGAACGCACCACCTGCACGGACAACGCGGTTTGCGTCTTCATTCATCATGCGCACTGCAAAGGATTGGAATAACTTGCCCGCGTCGGTGTTCCCGGCTGCTTACGATGTGGGAGTCTTCAAGAGGAGAGTAATAGGCTATTTGTAAGTTAGTGCGTTCACCATCTTAGACTTCATCACCACTTACCATCAGATGGGATTGTTGTCAAGTATTAACTTATTTTATGTAAAAAAAAAGCGTAACGCGACAGCACCATAATTAGTAATAATATATTACTAATAAGTACACCGTATTTAGTAAGACTCCACTTTAATGAAGCTATATTGCCAAAATTCTGGGAATTTATTTCACAGTCAATGATAAGATGTGTCGTGCCGTTTAAATTATCGAGTAATTAATTGTTTTAAGTTTTTGTATATTTCTATATACATCAGTTTTTATTTTTATATCCCCTAAAATAAATTAATATGTTAAACATTACATTTTAACAGGATAGATAAGTAACCATAAGAGGGCTGCCAACATATTTTTGTCTGAATATAGTATTTAAAAAACACATTTCTCATTAAAAAACCAAAATCTGACTTTATTCCTTCACCTCCCTAATGGGATAAACAATGTTCTAAAGCTGTTAAAAAACGAAAAGATGCTGAACTTACCGTGTAGTGTTGCTACAATCAAAGCAATTATTAAAACAAAAGAGAATTAAAGGATGGCAAAAATTCTGTGCTTCATTATGTCCCAACGTAAAATCCTCATTAGTAATGTTGTCACCCTCGTTAGAAGAGGGTAGTCAGTTAAAAAGTAGGGTAGTTGGCTACGGCTCCCTACCTAGAATATCTGTCAGTCTTCTATAAAAACTCACTAACATGTTTATATGACACAGTCTACTGTAGGTCTTAAACGGCGAAGTTCTGCCTAAAAAGCGTGAGTTTGTGCATTACATCAGTGATTGTGAGAAGTATATATAACGTCAGTAGATTGGTGTTATGTAAAAGTATTAATAACTGTATTCACATTTGTGTTAGTGTTATAAAACATTGTAATGAAAAAATAGTGTCATAGTAAATTACTGTGTATTAATGAAATGAATATCCAATATAAATATTTACCACATACTTGTTTCTTTTAGTAATGATTATTAGTGGTCATATTCCACCATCGTGGAAATCTCAAATTATTATTCCTATTTAAAAGCACACAAACCGCCGCCAGAGACTTCTTATGGTCCTATTCCCTTTAAACTACAGCAGCTAATATTTTCTGATTGTAAAAATTCTTTAGAAATCATATCCAAATTCCGCTTTAAAATGAAGTCTCAAATTACCATTATTTTTGATATAAAAAAGAAATTATACCAATGTCAATTAAAAGGATAAAGTGTAGTTTTTGTGTGGTTACTTAGCCATTTAGGCATTAGAGGTAATGAAATAGCAGATCGATTGGCAAAATATGCAGTAGAGTGTGGTGACATCTTTTCATATTAAAATTATCCTCAAGACAGCTTCTCTTGCTAACGTTTATTTTTACGATTCACAGAAAAAAAACTGGGATATGAACTCTAAGTAGAAAGGAAAGTATTATCAAATAATACAACCGACTATACCTAATAAACCTTGGTTTTACAAATTTAAATTAACAAAAAAAAAGCTACTTCCATTCTTATACGTATGCGTTTGGGGCATGTTTGTATAAATGAATACCTTTCAAGATTGGGCATCGTCAATAGTTTGGAATGCATTTGCAATAAAGGTATTCAAGATTTAAAACATATTTTATTCGTTTGTTCTTTACAAGATCATTTCCATTTTTTTTAAACTTAATTGCAGTTAAAATACTTTTCCAAATGTATTCGAGATTTAAACCATATTTTATTCGTTTGTCCTTTACAAGATCATTTCAATTTTTTTGAAACTTAATTGCACTTGAAAGTACTTTTCCAACCTCTGTATCTTGCCTGCTCTCCTCCCTCAATCCAGATATATATAGAACCTTAGCTGTATTTATTATGAAGAACTATATTAAGATTAGTTCTTCTTTATTCTGTTGTGTAATATAATAATAATAATAATTCGTTCATAAGTATTGTATTATATAATATATTTTTAAAGTTAAATTACTTATCTATTTTTATATAGTATTTCTTAACTAGTTATAACATTAAATTAAATATTTAATTATATCCTATGCCTTATTTTTCTGATCTAATTTTTTGTTTCCTCAAATTTATCGGTTAATTATTCGTCTTTGGCTGAGCGTATCTACGCCAACGCCATTTTAAGGAGAAAAAAATAATTATTATGACACATTATACTCTGACATCTTTCACATCTTTGCATTGTTGTACCTATTGTAGTGATTGCAGATCGTTTTTTTTTTGCTAATTTCATGGTCATCTTGACAATCTTTTATTCGGTCGTGACGACAAAAATCCATTTTATACAAAGAAAGATTTGTCTTAAACATACCTATTAAACAAACTTATCACCCAGTAAAAAACAGAAAACTGGACGAATAAGATTCGAGTTGGGTGGGAAATAAGTCTGAGCAATCAAAATGTCAACTCCTGCGAGGAGACGTCTCATGAGAGATTTTAAACGGTGAGATTTGGTTTTCTATTAACCTAAAATGCCCATATTAATAATTTTTGTGACGCTGATTCATCAAATTACATCATTAATGCCTACATCATTTTCTTTGTCGACATTTTAATTGGAACAACAGATCGATTGGAGACATTCTCTTTATCTATGTCGGTTCACAGAGAAACTTAAAAGCAGTAAAATGTGAACATCTACGTTTAAAATGAACTGGTGTTAAATATAAATACGATTTTGTTCATTTTTGTATGGAAAGTAGGGTTATGAGTATTCGCGTTCCATAGACACTAATTTTTTTTTCGTATTTTTATAAACATGATTAACATTAAGAGTAATGAGGTCAATTTATTTGTTTTTAGTTTACAAGAAGACCCGCCTACTGGTGTATCTGGTGCTCCTACTGACAACAATATAATGATATGGAATGCTGTGATATTTGGACCTCATGACACTCCTTTTGAAGATGGTACATTCAAACTCACAATAGAATTTACAGAGGAATATCCTAATAAACCTCCCACTGTGAGATTTGTGTCAAAAATGTTCCATCCCAATGTTTATGCAGATGGGGGCATTTGTTTAGACATTTTGCAAAACAGATGGAGCCCCACTTATGATGTGTCAGCAATTTTAACCTCTATACAGGTAAATGCATAAGTATTTTGTAGAAAATAGATTAATTTGTGATTTTCATTTTACCTCTGCATGTTAAACCATGTGTTTTCACATAATTTATGCTCAATCACTTTTACACCAATATACATTAGTATTCTTTGTATTTCCATTTCATACAAGTTGTAAGACTAATTTTGTATTATTTATAAGTATAGCTTTGCCTGGCATACAAAGGATAAAAAATCTTGTAATATTAATAAATTTAAAGCCTTTTCTATTGATTTTAAGTCAACTGTGGCTATTCCCTGCCTTAGTTATACTTGTAAGAAATGCCTTTAAATCTCATTCATCATTATTATAAGCCATAATTCCTGTACAATGCTAAACTTGGGTCTCCTCTCACAATGAGATCCATGTTGTACAAGTGTAGATTGGTAGACTAGCAATTGGTAACCAGAACCAAGTGATAATTAATTTGTTATACATATGTATATCATTTGAAAAATTACAGGCACATGTTTTAGTATTCTAAGTAGAAGACTCACATTCAAACCTCACTATCTCCCTTTTTCAGATTTCATAATGTATTTAAGTATGAATTTATTGCCCATAGACCATTTAGTTTTCTTTAGGCTTCTGCAGGATTACAATTCTCCTCTTATATAAGGTGTTCTAGAAATACTCCATTATGCTGCTCTCATGTAATGTTATTTGTTAATGTTACCTTACCTTGTTAATGTAATTTGTTATTGCATTATTATGTAAGTTTTAACATTGATACTTCTGTTTCAGTCATTACTCAGTGACCCAAATCCAAACTCTCCAGCAAATTCAATGGCTGCACAACTTTACAAAGAGAACCGTCGGGAATATGAAAAACGAGTTAAAGCATGTGTAGAGCAATCTTTTATTGATTAGCATCAAGCCATCAGGTGATTTACAACAATATCACTTGCGTACAAGCGCATTGGCAGTACTGGCCATTACCTCCATTATAATTCATTGGGACGAGAGTAAATCAACACATTGAATTACCATGTACCTACCATTCACTGTCATTTCAGTTTGGCAGACAAAGAAAAGAAAATTTTAGGTTTTGGTATAGTACTTTTATTATTAAGAATTTCAAAATGTTTTTCTGGTAGTTTAAATAAATATATCTATTTCAAAATGTTTGTTCTTGTTAAGTATGTAGGAACATAACAATGTGTGTATTGCAAGCCATTATTAATAAGGTAGTTGAAAGTTTAACTTTATTACATTATCAAACATCTTATGTTGTTTTACTTATATACAAGTAACATAACACCTTCATATAAAAACATCATGTTTGCTTAAAATGTACCTAAACCAGTCATTATAATTATCTAAGAGGAGTGTAATGTCTTTTCTCATTTTTTACATCTATATGTAATGTTTAGTAAATGTTTAAATGTGAACACTAACTGATATTACATTTATTTTTTTATTTAATTGTCATCAGCTATGAGTATTAATCAAGTTTGCTTGCTTTGAAAATAGAAAGGGATCGAAAACTGATAACCATTTAAGATTATCAAGTACTTGTATTTGAAAAAACAAAATCAATGATAATTTATTGGTATTGTTATTAAAATTGACATACAGTAAAAAAAAAATTATTTGTCTCCATACAGCAATATTACAACCGTAACACAATGTTACCAAAGTATAATTTTCAGTCAGGAATTGTGACTTTAACAAAAAAACTATTACATCTTTTGTAATAAATGACAAAACTGCACTTTAATATATTGTTTAATATATATCACTTGTATATTTTTTTCAAATTTATTGTATTATTTATGGGTTCAGTGTCAAGTTTATTTTGTTTAGGTATGTAATATTGTCTTTTAGTAAAATGTTATTTTCAGTTTCACAAATGTGTTTTTATTTTAACCTCTATTTTTAGGACACATTAATTATTACAAGACCTAGGAATAATAAACCATTACCATAAAAAATATGTTTATAAAATTGCTTGGTTTACTCCTTAAACTATAAATATTAATTAAATAAATATACAAAAATGTATTTATTATTAACAAGAAATAATCAAAGAAATGTCTATTCCTCACAAATAGATTAAATTGATTTCAGTTTATTGTACCTGACTGGTCAGTGGTGCAAGTAATAAATTATAATTTTCATAGTTCACCTTGTTTTTAAGTCTTCCTTCAATTTATAAAGGATAAGCTCCATGCAGACAGTAGCATCTTCAGCACTATCGTGACCTTCTACAGAATTCTGTATAATTTTCTTTAAGTACTCTGAAGATAGGTTTCTAAGTGCCCTTTTGTATGGAGGTCCCATTTTATGAGGAAACAATACACTTGTATCAATAATTGTGTCATGAATCAATTTCAGAGCTTTAAAATCAGACTCCAAGCTGTGGCCAATCAATATTGTTTTGCTGTTGAACATTGTGAGTAATGTAGCTTGAACTTCTAATAAAGTAGTCTTTACTTGTGACATTTGCTCTTCTGTAATTCCTGAATATCTTGTATTATAATCAATAATTGGATGTAAAGGCCTTACTAGTGTTTCGTAAACTACTTTACAAGATGAATTAATGATGGTAATTCTAGTCAAATCTAAACCATGTGTAGTGTAACACATTTCACAATCTAGTGAGTACACTCCATAATCATCTAACTCACTTTCAGGTGGTAATGTTTTAACATAGCCTTTTAAATTCTCATAGTCTACATACTCATAAACATGACAAGATGCTATACAACAACCATCTGATGATCCATCTTGACTACAACATTGATAACGCACTTCACCACGTATTCTGTATTTGTTATTGGGATGATATATACATTCTTCTTTATTTACTGGGAAACCTTTCTTATCTATGGTGTAGTCTTTCTTACATCTACAACAAGTTCTAAAATAACCCTTAGGTGGTGTCTGTTTATTTTGTTGGTAAATAATAGCTCGCCCTTTTTCACCACTAGTATGAGGTCTAGGAAACCCATTCTCTTGTAATTGTTCTTCACTGAGAATCCATTTACTTACATTGTTGTACAATCTGGCACCTGTCAATTGATAAGTGTCGACACTATTTCTGTTTTTACTCTCTATGCTCCAAGACCCCGTGGTACCCACTTTTCCTGAAACTGTCTGAGGCATTTTTTGCAGTGCATTGCAATCAAATCCAGACTTTCTAACTCCATTACATTCCCTTGTTTCCTTTTTTAGTCGACTAATAGTAAGCACAGCAGAATTTTTATAAATAGGTATTGTAGAACATTTTTTACTAGTTAATAATTCCTCGTGTTGAGCTCTAGCATATGCATCTTCTGCTGTTAGGTATATATTTAAGCAGTTGTCTATCATTATATTTAAGTAGGTAGATCTAATATTTGCTGGAATTTTTGATGCTAAAGGTTCAAGTACACCAGGCCGATCAATAAACTTTTCATTAGGCATGTGAGCAACCCTTTGAGAACCTTTTTTAACTGTTTGTACTATGGTGGTACTTGTGGATGGCTCAACTGGTTGTGGGTGACTGACAGGACTAATGGAAATTGTTTTCTTAGCACTCAACATTGTGGAAGCATAAGGCACATGAGCTATACGAATTTTGGAACTTCCACTTGTTGAACTGCTAATGGGTTTGGTCATACTTAGTTTATTAATATTACTGTTTTCTACAGTTTTAGTAATAAAAGCATTTTTAGAAGCATGAAATTCCCTGACTTTGGCTAATCTATTAGCCATTGCTTGGACTGCATTTGCTTTAAAATCTGGTTTTCGTTGAGGTTTTTCTGCTATTTTAATATTTTTTTCAAGTGTTCTGGATATTCTCTTTTTACCAGGAACATACTCATCATTTTCATGTTTTTCAGTTTTATTGTCATCAAAATCACTAACTATCTTTTCAGTAGGAATGTATTCTTCAAATATCCTTTTACATTCCAATGCAATAGATTCTTCATCAGATTCTGATGGTAAATAAGTGTCTTTATTGTAAATATCTGATTCATCTGCATTATGATTGTCGTTATCATCAAATGAGACAGCAGAAGTAGATGCCTTTTTCTTTTTACACCTTTCATCATTTTTCTCTTTTGAATGCTTATGTGACTTGTGATGAGTACTCTCATGCTTGTGTTTTTCTAATTCTTTTGAATGTTTTGAGGAACTTTTTTCATGCCTGGACTCTTTGTGTTCAGTGTATTGATTCTTTGAAGACTTCTTTCCACTTTCAGATTTTTTTTCTTTACCGGTTTTTGTTCTCTTTTGGTCTCTATCATTTTTTTCTTTATCTCTATGAGAACTTTTATGACTGGACTTTTCTGAACTCCTGGATTTTCGGTCTTCTTTTCTATCATGTTTTTTATCTGTGTGGGTTTGCCTTTTAACATTTTCCTTTTTTATATCTTGTGTACTTTTGTCACTAATTTTAACTATTTTCTCATTATTTTTTTCCACTAATTCAGTTTGTTTTTCAGATTTTTCTTCATCCAAAATTTGATCTAAAATATCAAATTCAGCCCCTAACTCATCTAAGCCATTCAAATCACTTGATATCTTAACTTTTTTACACTCAGGTTCCTCTTCATCACTGGAAAAACATGGTGCTAAAGACCGCGGTGTTGGTTTATATGTAACAGATGGAATATTAAGTGTTTTCACCACTTTGGTAGGTTTGTATTCTAAAATTTTACTCTTACTTGCACTTTTATCTGATGGAATATAATTTAACTTTGTAGATATTTGTGTATCATTTGGAGTATATTCTAGCAATTCTGCCCCTGTGCCAGGTAAATACTTTTCACCGCTTTCCTTTCCTCCTTTCGGAGTATAAGGGTCAAGTTGATTATTGTCATTAGAACCAGGAGTATATTTGGCTGGTGGAACATATGTGAATAGATTACATCCATTACCATCTTCAGGTCGCTTTACAGGAATACTTGTTGGTTTTCTAGGAGTATATGGCACAGGTATGTGTTTTCTCCTCTGTTCTTTACCTTCATCACTATCAACATCTGTATTATCATTTATCTTATTTAACTCTGCTATGGGGGTTGGATTGTAGGTGGGTTTTGGTAATAATGTTTGAACATTGTTTAGCTTTTTACTTATATCAGAAACTTCCGAACTCTGTGTGGATGGCTGAGCTCCAACTTCTGTTTGCCGAAAAACTTTCTGTACAGCTGCCGAAACTAATTTTTGTAAAATAGATCCATTATCAATTTCATCATTATTTTGTGAATCTTTTTTAACGTGACGGAAATGACAATAACGTCGCTCACAAAAGCCGCTGTCATAAAAAGGGCAATTTATTCCTTTAAAATAACCGGTAGAAGGGAGCATACCTAAATTGCACGGTGTGTAAATCCTCAGAATATTATAGGTAATAGTAAAAATCAAAACATCGTGCTCTATTCTCGGATAATACTATTTTAGTTCGAACTTTGATGACAAAATTAAATCAGACATTCAGTACCTATTCACTTCACATCATATTCTACAGACTAGCTAAGAAATTAGGAATACTACATCAATTACGCACGTCAAATCCACAAAACACGAAAATATTAGGTTAGTATAAACCATAAAGTAATATACTAGTAATAAACATAGTGTAGTAAAAATAAGCTACGTTAAGGAATCAAAAATTATAGTTAAAAAAAAAAACTTAAAAAACCGAACTAAAAATAGAAAATATGTTTAAGTATAAAGAGTTTATGTTATAGTAATAGAAAGTCCAATAATCAATTATGCCACAGGGTTCTATTCTAGGTCCGTTCCTTTTTCTCGTTTATATTACCGATTTGCCGTATTTTATTAGCAAAGATGCGGACATTGTACTAATTGCTGATGACAGATCTCTAATATTTAAGACTGAAATAAATAAATTAAATTTTGACGATGTAAGCAGTGCTTTGTCCCATATATCGCATTGGTTTACCATAAACAATTTAGTTTTAAATACCAAAAAAAACGAAGTGTATAGAGTTTGCACTACCAAATGTGCAGAAGGTAGACAAAATCCTTAAATTAAATAATGAAACAATCCAGTTGATTTAGATGTCACTTTAGATAGTAAGCTTCAGTGGGGCGCCGATATAAATGTGTCCCTCGATAAGGTGCAACCCCGAAAACAGGTGACATAAGACCGAAAATTATCGACGAAAATGTTTTTTTTTATTACTTGTTATTTTTTTTATATATGCCAATTAACATTTTATCTCGTATTCTGGACCCTATGTACAAAATAAAATATTTCTTCTAAAGTAACGGGCCGATTTTGATGAAATAAACGAAAAATCAATGCCAAGTATCTAACGATGACGATAAAATAAGAAGCGGCAGGAAAAATGTCTCTCAGGGCTTAATTTTTATAATAACTGTGAAGAAAATGGATTTTTTCAGAATATTTTCATAATAAACTCAAATTTTCTCGACATTATCACCATAATGTTAGTTAATTTTATAATTTATCATTATTCCTCATAGTATTAGCTTTCAAATAAAAAATAAATCAACATTGTGTCTCAGTAAATATCGTAGCTACGAATTCCTAAACAAAACGGAATAAGCAAGATAAAATTCGTTTACATGGAATGGTTGACATTTAGAATAAAAAAAACTTAAAATTTAATCAATAAAATTATTTATTTTTTTAGATCATTTAATACATGAGGTGCTCAAAATGTCCCCCACGTTGTTGTAGGCACATTGCCACACGAAAAGCCACTTGTTGTGTGGCTCTTCGTATGATTTGTGATTCAGTTTTTAGATCTTCCACACACTGCATAATGCGGTCAAACAGCTCGGCCTCGGTGTTTATCGTTGTGCTGTAGACTTTTTGCTTCATGAAACCCCATATAAAGTAGTCCAGGGGTGTCAGATCAGGAGAGCGGGCTGGCCAGCCCACTGGACCTGCGCGCCCAATCCATCTTTGAGCATAATTATTGTTTAAGAAATCACGGACATTGCGTCCGTAGTGAGCAGGGCACCCATCCATTTGCAAATACATTGGTACATCCTCTAACAGAAGGGGTAGCTCGTCTCTTAATAATGTCAAAAATCGATCCGCATTCAATGTCGCAGGTAAAATAACAGGTCCAATCAACATATCGTCCATAAGACCAGCCCACATATTTATCGAAAATTGCACCTGAAATGTCGATGTTCTCTTCAGACGTGGGTTTTTAGCGGACCACTCATGTAGATTCCTCAAGTTTGTGATACCATTTCTCGTGAATTTCGACTCATCCATCCATAAAATCTTCTTTAAAAACTCTGGGTCGTTGCGAATTTGTCTTTGTACCCAGGCAGACATAACGCACCTTGATTGGCAATCCACATCCCCATGCAAATCCTGAACTCTTTGGTAATGATAGGGGTGTAGGCCCTCTTTTTTTAGAATTCGCCATACTGAGGTCTTTGAAATGCCATGACGTATAGCTAATCTAATGCTAATTTTTGGATTGCCTAAAACGTCGTTTAAAACCGCCTCTTCTTTCGATGTGTCGATTACAATAGAAACTTGCTCACGTATTGTTTGACATATTCCTAGTCCGATATCGGACAGCTTCCGATGAACTTCCTGGAAGTTCCGTGCCGACGGTGCAAGTCTGTTCGGAAACGCATTTACGTATGCCGAACGAACGACTGTGGTGCGTCTACCAGACATTCCATAATAATAATAGATGTCAGCGATTTCTCGCGGGGAGAATTCAACTAATCGCGGCATCTCAACACAAAACTTAACAAACAAACAAATAACGTAACAAAAAGTCAAATAACTAACAAAAACTCAACGAAAAACATGATTTTTAACTGATTACCAATGGAGAGAAGAACACGTTATCGGCAGTGTGAATATCAAAGCGATTGGCGCTAGCTCCTGGCAGGAGGACTGTACCTGTACCCCTTCCCTTTATCCCGAGCGTTCAACATGATAACAGCCGCCCAATGGTAAAACAAAGGAAAAAAGGTCTCTACCTGAGTAAGGACATGCAAAGTGGTCAACTTTAAGAATTAGTAGCTACCATATTTAATGAGACACAAGGTTGATTTATTTTTTATTTGAAAGCTAATACTATGAGGAATAATGATAAATTATAAAAATAAACTAACATTATGGTGATAATTTCGAGAAAATTTGAGTTTATTATAAAAATATTCTGAAAAAATCCTTTTTCTTCACAGTTAATATAAAAATTAAGTCCTGAGAGAGATTTTTCCTGCCGCTTCTTATTTTATCGTCATCGTTAGATACTTGGCATTGATTTTTCGTTTATTTCATCAAAATCGGCCCGTTATTTTAGAAGAAATATTTTATTTTGTACATAGGGTCCAGAATACGAGAAAAAAATGTTAATTGGCATATAAAAAAAAATTACAAGTAATAAAAATAAAAAAAAACCATTTTCGTCGATAATTTTCGGTCTTATGTCACCTGTTTTCGGGGTTGCATCTTATCGAGGGACACACTGTATTGGTTCTCGCAGGTGAAGTTAGTAGGTCTGTTTACGCTACTAGGAAGATAAGACTGATTCTACATCAGCTAGACTTGTTTATTCTGCCTATTTGCATAGTCTTATGTCTTACGGTTCCTAATGTGGGGTAAATCAGCGACATTGATTCAATATTTATATTACAGAAAGGAGCAATCACAACTATATACAGATTAAAGTCACGTGAGTCATTAAGAGAAAAATTTATAGAAATAGGTGTACTCACCGTAATTTGTCAGTATGTATAGTAATTTTCTATTTATAAAAAAAAAAATACGTATAAGCAGAAAAGTGATACACACAATCATGAAACAAGAAATAGGCATAATTTAGTTACATCTTCATATCGTCTTCAAAAGGTTGAGCGTTCCTTTAAGGAGCTTGGAGTTCGTTTTTACAATAAGATTCCTAAGTTGATACGCCAGTTACCCATTGAAACTTTTAAGCAACGCATTTTAATACAACTTATAGGCTAAGGATATTATAGTATAGATATATACATTAATGACAAGGATACCTGGAAATAGTAGTGTCGAAATCAGTTCCGTACAAGTTTAAACTTTTGTAATTATCATGTGTTGTTTAAAATATGTGCTGAGGAGTTCTTTCGCTGTTTCTTCTCCTCATTGTTAAAGCACCTTTTCGAAACTTTGGTAGAAGCAAAAAATACGTTCATAAGTGTATATACAGAATACCTATATGACTAAATGATTTTGAATTTGAATTTATGGATAATTAATGTGGAATAAGATAAAAATAAAAATTTAGTCATTAACAAAATAATTTAATTATAATATAAAAGCGTGGGGTACATAATATTAAATGCTACAATTATTTTATTGATATCTGTTTACAAAATTAGAGTTATTATGAAAATGTACTAAATTGCACCCCAGATCTTTTTACTATAATTTTTTCTCAGGATGATTTCTTCGTAGGTGGTCTTTCATATTTGAAATATTGTTGCAAATGTGAATTCTTTTTGACAGGTTATACAAATAACTTTTTTCCACTTCCTGATTTAGTAAAAAAACGTTTACACACATTCACATTTCAGACTTTTTCCGCTCATTTGTGACAATTATAAAGTAATTATAAAGTTAAACTTTTTATATACACTCCAATTTATTAAAACTTGTTTACAAGTACAATAATTCTAAGGCCTAAGTAACACTACAGGAAGAAACAATTCTATGCAAAATCAATAGCACGATAGCATTATTAGTACAATTTACCATCGATAGTATCGATACTATTGCCTGAATTATATCAATAATATTGTTGCCAGAAGTCTAAATATTATTGTTTTCAAAATATATAATATTACCATAAACATAGTATACTAACGTCATAGACGAACACTCATCTTATCATCGCGTCACCAAACCTAAATGTGCATGTGTGTGAAAATGACAACTTTGAGTGACTTTTAGTGATGACAAATTCACAACCTTTACAGTCGACAAGAATGTCGACTATTCCGTCACAGGATTTTTGCTATATTTTAGATATTCGATTATTTAATTCCTTCTCTTGATTATTTATTACATGTTAAATTAAATAATACCATGTTAATTCTTCTCTTTACTTCGCTTCGTCTACTCTTAATTAACCTTCTTGGACGGGGTTCTTTATATTAACTTTTTTATTTGTAAACTGATTGAAATAAACAAAACGTGATTAAAAGGTACTAAAGAAAACAATAATAATATTACTTATTGGTTTTAATTAATTCTTTGATGTAAATTTTGTAGGTATAGATTTCTCCTTAACAAGATGTCAATTATTTCGTAGAACGAAATAGTTGACCTTAAAATGTCTACAGTAAGCTTTGTGAGGAACTCTAATAACTGGATCAACAATCGAATCCGTTTTTGTTTTTCAACTGCATTTACAGGAAACCTTGAAGGAGTAAATAAATATGATATTGTCATATCATAATAATAACAAATATAAAATTCGCCAAATTTTATCAATCTAAGGAGCTAATACTATTCAAAAGCCAAAGATGCACCTTTAAAACAGTTTAATCTATTTTCTGTCCAATGTGCTTACACGCTGTAATCGAAACTAAAAAGGTAAAATATGAACAAATCTAGGTAAAACAAAAATATTTATTTATACCTATTTAAAAAATATCCACTAATCGATAGATTTTGTGCAAGTCCTACACGAAACGGTATCATTTTCACGTACACAATATCTTTTTATGTTACACATAATTATGAGAAATAAGTTATTATTCATAAAATGGAGTATTTACTGCATATTATTAATCTTAATTTATATAATTTTAAGATCAACTTTTATGGAAATAAGCATCGTGAAAGTAGTATTGCTCTATCAGTACTTACCTGTTTATTGCCTCTTTGTTTGGGTTATTGACATAAGTAACCCTACAATTTAATACTGAACACGACACCATTATGTTTACTATTTTTAGTCTAATAAAATATAGAAAGATTGAAGTGAAACGAATAAAATAACAAATAGCAATCCTTTGCCAGGAGAGTAATGGGGAGTAAATAGTTTGAAAACAATCCTACGGTAAATTTTCTTGGATCTCTTTCTCGCAAGTAGGATTTTCCGTAAAGCTCGAAATCTCACTCGCACACTGTGTTCCTCTATTACTATTAACACTATGGTTTTTTATAGAATGTACTGAGCTGTGAGTTGGTTGTTTTGACCTATGCTAGTATACTGTCATCTATGTTTTGACCATAGATGATATATAATAGAGAATCTTTGCTTAAAGTGCAGCGTAATAGCTCAACTCTTAGGTGATCTAAATAAATAATCCAGTTCACTGTGGAGTACCATCGATTTATATATTACACATAGAGTAACTTATATATAGGGTAATATTACATTTGTTTAGTTTCATGACATGTGATGTAGTAACTCTCCCGTAAACACTCCACAAAATACGTAGACACTACATTTAGACACCTTCGTAGTTGGGAGTTCAACTAAGCGTTGTGTGTACTTAACTGTCGGTTGGTTTATTGTATTGCAAAATAAGTTTTGAAATAACTGGAACCGAAGGCCGACAACACAGTTTTAACCGTGTGGTAATCGTTTACAATGAATAATCCATTCACTGAAGTTTGTGATAGTGAAAATATTAACAATGGATTTGTTTGTTAAAATCCTACATCGTTATCACTATTCCACAGGAGAGTTATTGAAACTGATAACAGATATTTTCGATGATATTGTGGCTACTTTAGAATATTTGTATCCAGATTTCGGCGTGCAAATCGACGTGTAAAAATGATGGAAGAAGTTGTGAGCGAATATGCAGCGTATTTTAAGTTAGATGTATCAACTGAATTTCAAATAGTTCAAGATGTCATAGATAACATGATCACTAGACTGGAGGAATTATGCAGTGTTGTAAATATGATAAAAATTAAAAACACCGACTGTGGTACTTCTGTTTCAAATGATATCAGTAAATACAGAAATGAAATCAACACCCTATCCAAGAAAATTGCAACTTTGAATCTAGTTGTATTCAAGTTACAAGGTAATATTGATCTCATAGAAAAGAAAGTTGAAAAAGCTGAAATAGACTTTGGTGTAAATAATGATAATAAATTAAAAAGCTTATTTAAACCATTCTTAAAGAAAAATCCACCAAACAGCACAGTAATAACACCTTTGGAAAAAATGAGCTTAACAAGTGTTTTAGACAGTTTTAAAGATAATGAGAGTTGAAATTTATATTTAAGTACAAAATTACATAATTTTTAAGAACTTTATTAAACAATTCATTTAATATACAAGTCTTTTATTGAGTTCCTGTTGATCCAAAGCCTTTATCTGACCTGTCAGTGTCAGACAGATTTGAAACTTCTAATAGATCAGGGTAGAATATTCTCTCGCATATAAGTTGTGCAATTCTATCACCTTTTTTAACTGTAAACTCTTGATCTGAGTGATTAAAAAGTACTACTCCAACATTTCCTCTATAATCTTCATCTATAACTCCAGCTGGAAAAAATAATGATTTAAATATTATATAGATTGCAATCATATTCAATATCTATATATTGATAATTATAGTAACAAACTTCATATTACACAATTTTAATTAATGAAAAAATATTCTATGATTTTAACCTTATAATCATTATGGTAAATGATCATTAAAAAAAAACTAGGAAGCTAAATTTTGTTCTCATGAATATAATGTTACTTTTAAAGAAATACCATATGAATTTATGGTGTGATAGTAAAAACCACACATCTATTGTAATTATTATTTTTTTTTGCATACAAAGCACTGTAAAAATTAGGTTCAGTTTCTATGACATTCATGGACACATAGATGAAATCAATATAATAAAACTGTAGAATGTGTGCTAGAAATAAATTTTACCTCCTACATCTATAAAGTTTTTAACTGCTAAACCAGATCGCGGTGCAACACGGCCGTAACAGCCACTAGGCAATTCAATTTTCAAATCTGTCTTTATTAATTCTTTTCCTCGAGCAGGTACCGTGTAATCATATGCACTGAAAAAAAGAAAAAAAAAGTTTTTGCTAAATATATTTATTACAATAGTAGGTATATCTAAACATAAAAATATAATTGTTTGTGATGAAGTATTAACACTCAATATGATTTTCAGTAACTTTAATAAAATATCAGTTCAAGTAACAAAATACTAGAAGTGAAATTGCTAAATCATATCATAAAGTGTAATATATACTCATGTAATGTTAGTCAAAATTATTAAAAAACATGTGATCATTACAGTATTCAAATTTATTTAATTCAAAATAAATTATGCACATACTTATTTTACTTAAACATAGGAAAGTCAGCGATTGAACGGTTTGTTGAAAACTCTGAACAGTTTAACCATTGTAATGCCACAGTCACTACAGCTACTATTGCTACAATTTACTTTTTACAACCTTATGGTTCAGGGACATGTGTTTTACAATCGGTGTCACTTGCTAACAAAGGTAATCCATCTCAGTCCTCATGGGTGATCATACATAAAAACTACCCAAACTATAAATACTCAAGTGGAACCCTTTAGAAAAATTTAGGGATGAGAAATTTATTTTGGCAAATATTTGAAACTCACCAATTTCAAAAGATCATTGACACATAAAAATTTGTCCCATAATGATTTTCATATGAAATAGGTAATGTAACAATAATTAAGGGTCTGGTAATATCGGTATAAGTGAAAAAATCATTACTCGGTACTAAACATGAGAAGAATGAAACGAGTAATGCAAGCAGTTAGTTTTGTTTCAAAAAATGGAGAGTGAACATTCTTTTATAAGTTACTGCATTCAACATCTTAGATCTCATCACCACTTACAACCAGATGGGACTGTTGTCAAGCATTAAATTATGTTATGTAAAAAAGCCGTTTTACATGTGTACAACATTAGACATGTACTTGGTTTCAACTTTAGTTATTAAAGCATTAGTGGCCTATTACAGCGAATGTGTCTCGCCCTGTAATTTGAAGACATTAACCCTCCACTGTGCACTAGTGTGGATTGGCGTTAAAATACGGAACACGTTTTACAATATGGAACATGAGTGTGTAATACTTTTTTGGTATTCTACTATGACGACCCAGCCTACCACAACCCGTTTGTGTAAAATATATCCTCGTTTCCGATTTTAATTTACAGTTTTAAGATATCTTAGTTATATTATAACATGTGAAATGAAATTCGACGCAAGTATGTAGTAAAACTTATAATTTTTACCTTTTGAGATCAAAACCAGCTGCTTTTTCAGACCCTTTAATTGGAGGAAATGCATTTTCACTGAGGCGTGTAAATTTTAAAGTAGTCTTGACTTCGGCAGGCATCTTCTTCAAACCTTGGTAACACTTCAGTAATTTAGAGAACACTTTTTCTGATTTAGGATATTCAGTAGTAGTAAGCAACAATTTACTGATATTGTTACAATAAAACGATTGATTAGTTTAGTTTAAAATAATCTGCTCTGCAATAAAATGGACGCCTGGAATCACATGAAATGCGCGCCAAAATGCAAAATGGTGTAACATCACATACGAATACGATACCGTACATAGATTTTGACGCATACGTTCATCATGTCAAAGTTGTCAATGGAGTCAGTTGTCAGAAAAACGGTCATTAACTACCCAAATAGGTTACTTCCATTTATATGCCGGCATAACAATTTAATATAAAATAACTAATTAATATTTCTTGAATAACAATAAAATCACGCATGTCACGACTAATTAATGTGTAAATCTACTGTTTGTTCGTTTAAACGCACCATACACAACATAAAATCTACCTCTACTTCATCCTTTAGACGTCTAAGTGTAAAAAATTCCTTTATTTTATTCTTTGAAAGAAAATGAGATAGACATTTATACCTCGGCTACTTATTAATTATTTAATTAATTATTTTCTGCCACCTTTTTTCTACGTTAATCTTTTTATATCATATAGCATCTACTTAGATTCGTCGTTTCGAAATAATTATATAAAAAAACCTTTATATAATTCAGATATCTTAACTCACTGCCCTAGCTAAGAATTGAATCTATTTACAAGTGGTAGAATTATCTTGCTATAACTAGCAATCAACAAAATATTCATAAATGGTGACACCAGCGTACTGACGTGTCTAATATGGTGAAACATCTTGTAAAAATATGCAACATTGTATTTATATGGTCCCACCGTTACTTTTATGACATGACTCTACACGGGTCATATGCTAGACAAGGTTATATTTTAAGAACTAGCAGACTGCCCTCGCTTCAGTTCACAAAAACTACGCTTACGCTCAGAAATAGCACCTACATTTTATGACTGGGTTTTTCTCGTTTTATGAATCAGAAATAAATAAATTTATAACATTTTTATTTATAGACGGATGGCAATGAAACGAATTAAAAATAGTAAGAGTTGCTTACTGCAATACATTAGCGAAAACCATAACGAAATCGGTTACGCCGTTTCTAAGATTAACACGAACAAACACAAACAAACAGATATGTACACAAAAATTCTAACAACTGTTGTTATGGGTTCTATTGCATTAATAAAGGCGCCTAATAATACATATATAATTCTTTTCATATATCGTTCATGTACAGAAAGCGATCAGTTAACATTTTATAATGTGCATAGATAGATAATTTCCATGCATTAAATTTTCAATATTTCGCAAAAAAAATAGCCGGTGCCTCTCCCTATACGCCGGAATAACTGGGCATCTTTTAAAGATTCCCTTCTCACACTCCCTCAATAACAAAAAGAGATTATAATAAAACTATATATATATAAGATTTGTCGTATTATAATAAGTGATTAAAATAATAATAGTAATTATTACAAAATTGTATTCAGCTAGGATAAAGAAACAGTTTCAAAATTTTCTGAAATCTCATCAATTTGATTAAGTACACTTAACAGAATACTCCCAATACATAAATCGAGTCATTGCTTTTATTAGTTTAAAAACTTATAATATAATATTAAAACAAAAAATGGCTTTATGACTTGCAATTAAATTGTAATTTAATGAGTATGCAATCAATTTAATGAAACATACCAAACATTAATTTACAACATATTTTATAGTTTTTAGTTATAAAAAAATTTCTTTTTTTTTATAGTTTAACCTAAAGCGAAGCCTTAAAAAAGCGAGATGATTCTTTCTGTCACGGTAACCAGCTTGTAAAAAGAATGTACGCTCAGGCGCTTAGCATGAATATTTTTGTACTAGGTTTGTATAATATTTTGATACGGTATTCGTTACATGTAAAGCAACACTTTACGATACGGAAATCGTAAGCCTCCGAACGATGTAAAAGTAACTTATAATCATAAAATAGCGTAAAATGTTGATTGTGTGTTAAATTATGATATTATTATACTTTATAATTGGAAGATTATAATCCCAGAATATGTTCACTCCACATAATTGTAGTTTTAATGTTAATTAATTTTATAAATTTAATATTATAATTATTTTAACAACAGCAAAATATACTTCTTGTAACGGCAAGAAATATCTTCATATTTTCAACTTGCATGAATCACACGTTTTTTTACCTACTTTAGTCTGAAACCCAAATAACACAAAAAATTTCTACCTGCTCGTATAAGGACCTCACATTTGGGTACAATACGGATAGTAAACGGCTGATCTACAGCGATTATCCTGCTTCCGAGAGCCCGTCTCAGTGAAAAATGTCCACAGACGGCGAGAGTCGCGTCGATCAATATTTTGTAGAGGGGTACACGGAAGTTAGCACCTTAATTCGATACCGCTCAAATTTGAAACGCGGCATTCATGTGTCTGTGATTGCGAACTCTACACCCTACGATCGCTCGTACTCTTCAAAAAAATATGTTTACCGAGTGAGAGCCCGTATCGTAAAGTACTGTGATTCATTTGGGTGAGCTCCCAGAAGGGGAGTTTGTCCATTTTTATATTTACATCGTGTCCCTCGCGGCATGCGCGGCGCCTCTTTGCCAGTCTCGCTACTACAGTTTCACGCACGAACACCAGTGCAATGAAAGTGATGTAAATATTGTTTCTACCATAATATTTACACTTGAATTGTTGTTTTCAAGTTCAGAAAACAGTGTGTTAGTGATAGAGTTGCTGATTTTTACGAAATCATGAGGTGTTTATGTGAATACACGAACAAATAGTGAATTGTTTAGTTTCGATCGGACAAACTGTGTTCGAAGACGTGCCATCCGTGCCTACTCAATGTATTTCAGGAAGCGTTTCAGAAAGGAACTTTTTGTTCACATAACTCACGCTAGAGGTCAGTATTAAATTAAACATAGAGTTAAATAAATAATATGAGAACGTGAAAATGTACTAAAAATGCCCAATTGTGTATAGATGCTTGTAGCTATTTAGGGTTCAAGCACCGATGCTCTTCCCTTTTGCATCCCTTCTCCGCCCTTTCCGCATGATCGACCGGTCGAGTTTAGGGGTTCAGTGTAAGTAGGGTGCGGGTACTATACGCATTTATAATGATGTACCTATAGGTGCCTATTATGTTCATTGTTTCGTTTTGAACATTGATATAATTTTTTTTGTACAATAACATGACTGTTTTCCTTAGAATATATTCTTATATTATATACGGTTACGTTAATATATTGCATTGCATTGAACATTATTTAGTACCACAAATTGTTGACATACTTAATGATATATGATAATTAAAAATACAAAAATCGATTGAATAAAATTATCTGATAGGAATATTAATTAACTTTTTATATATAATATATATTGATCGACTATTACGTTACACTTACATATATGTGGGTCATGTGGGCCAGCAGCCACCACTGATCGCTGTTCTTAACTATCGATCATGTTGCATGACGATTCGACATTGTGGTAATAAATTAATAAAAAAATTTTTTTTTGTTTTTACGTCACTATATACAAAAAGCTCTATAACAATTTTCAAGAATAACTGTGTACCATTTTATTATTATTATTAAAAATAATACTTTTATATCGTATAGGTAACAAAAAAAATCCCTAAGTTTTACTAAATACAACTTCTAGTACCTCGTATGACAGTAGAAATACATAAATAATTGGTCGATTTTATTACTTTAAACACACAAAAAAATGTATAGCTGTAATGAATAATTATAACTGAACATCAAAACTGTTATGAATTCAATGACTGGTAATTGTATATACTAAAATACGAAATAGTAAAAACGACGTGAATTTAATTTAGTTATGAGCAAGGTATCATAACTACATCGCGCAGATCACATACCTAGATACAATTTTTTATTGATAAAGTAACGTAGTGTTTATATTCTCTTTGGATAAGTAGGCAATGAAGAGTGAGTGAAGCGTCTATCTATGCAGATAGGCACTTTGTAGAGCAAGAGCAAGATGTAGCGAGCGACATCGGACATGTTTGTTTTCATACCGGTCCGAATTAACGTCGCGATTGGTTCAAAATCCATAACTGGCCTCCGAGAGCCAGGTGTCGTTCACACCGCGGCCTCGCGCGCCTCGTCTCGTTAATCACTCGTGTTCGCTATTGTTATAGTGCGTCGTACAGCCATCTTTGTCAAATTACGGGCGATTCATTTCAATAATTCGATTTGAGTTAACAAATGGAACAAAACGTTGATATTGTTACAGACGCTTCGCGTGTTCGATTTGACTATAGTACTACATTCTCTTTTGTTTTATCGCGGACGCTTCATTGAATGGAAGCGTTACGACTACGGTGTTAACGATCAGACGACCATTAAAATGATGGATGATGTAGTCTTTTGCAAAAACAGTGTAAAGTGGTGGTTTTAGTGAATAATGTGAAGGGTGCTATTGGTGTTTACGTTTGGGCGTGCTTGTGATGAAAACTGCGTCGTAATTTGTCGTACACATTGCATAAATGAGTGGAATGGCGTTGCGGAGCGCGCGGCCCGGAGCATGCGCGCCAGTTTTCTCGCAATCGCTGGAAACGCATTAAATGCTCTTCGTTTACGTCCATAACAAAATGGGAAGGTCCAGGTTCCCCGGGAAACCGCTAAAATTTCAGAATAGAAAGCGTGTTAGTGTTCTGTCGGGTGCTGTTTATCATGAGAATGCTCCGGAGAGTCAACCAGCCAACCGTGGCTCGGCTGCCAACGATTTTGCTGGGGAGAAAGAGGTAAAGCTTTTATGTCGAGAAGTTTTAATCTTTTGGGATTTAGTTATATAAAAAATAAGTGTTTATAAAAGGAAATACTATGTTTACGTAATAACTACAAACACAAACCAGGCACCAAAATAATCGTAAGCATTTGATATGTACACTGATTTTTACTTGATTTTACTTGTACTTAGTAAATGATGTCAATAAAGAATAAAGATGTCAGTACAAAATGATACCAAACAAAACTGGTGAAACAGTGAAGACTAGGTTACATTAGGTTACATTCTATCACTATCTGTAATTATTATAACCTAACTTTCGTACTATTTAAGACAATGAAGTGAGTTACATTAATGTTAAGCAATATGTCCTTGATAAAATCATTAATCTGTTTGCTGTCATTGAATTTAAAATATTTTTGTGTTATAACAATGGAAATAATAAATATTTGGTAGGTATACTACTTTTGCACAAGGTTCAGTATGTAACTAATATACCTATCACCTAACCTACCTAAACACCACAATTTGATTGATGTTTCTATTAACAGTATGGAATACAATTTGGTGGTATAATTACAATATCAAATGCTTACATATTTTACATTAAGTCTTATCAAACATAAAAATTAAAATTGATAATGTTCATATCTCAATGTCACAATATGTATAGTAGTATGTTTGACCTTAATGAAATGAAACTTACAGATTATACCTAGTAGTCATATATTAAAATATGTGTTGTAATATCAACATTGTTTTTGTCGTTGAGTTGCAAATTATTTTAATAATGCATGGAAAGTTCATCTCTTTGAAAATTTTATTTACTTTTTGCGTTCTAAAGACTTTTTGAAATTTGTTTCTATATTTTTACACTTAAAATATGTATCAGTACTTCACTGAAATTAGAATACATTTTTTTATTCATTTATTTGGGATACTAACAGCCTGTATATCTAATATACATAGATAACTTAATCTGTTACTCAATGAAGCCAATTATAGTCATCCACATTAATAATTACAGTATTAGGTTTTAAATAAAAAAGCAACTTAATTACAAATGTTACTCAGTACATTCAAACCATTAGTAAAACATTTGTCATTAATACCTACCAGTAAGGAACATATAAATATACATATATTGAATTCATACATTATAGCCATATTACATTATTGTAATAGTAAAAGTAAAATATAATTATAAGTTTTAATTAATGTATTGATTAATTGTATTAATTAATATATTATATTTATTTATGTCTGTGTGTGTATTCATGTGTACATAATGTCTTCCTTTATGTCCTGTGCGTTTAAGTGGTCTGTTAAATTGTGTGATTATATTGTGGACTTTAAAATGATTTTAGTAGATGTTACAACAAATACAATGTTTCGTTTGATTACAATTGGATTACTCTGTATTTTTTTTTTATTGAATATGCATACACATGCTTATTCAGTAAATTTCAATTTTCTATTACTACAAATGTACTAATATAATTTTTTTGCAATAATCATCATGTGAAATGTAGAACAAAGAAATATCTCAATCTTTAACAAAGAAAATAAACTAAAAATATCATAATCATAACCCTTAACAAACTCATTAACCTTGGGCTTACATAATTATATATTTCAAATGGTTGAAACTGACATTAAACGAAATTGTAGCCATTGTTCACTGCTGGCTAAAAACGTAAACTGGCCTATTGATGTACTCTGAATGTTTTCCTTTCACAGAAGTAAGTAATAAGTTATATCTAATATGCACATTACTTTGTAAACTTGACATGAGTGTAGAGGTTGTGAACAGATCCTCCATGCCAGCGATAGTGTTCACACCACTATGCCATCACTGCTTATGAGTGTTATCAAGTTTTGAATCCTGTTAATAACTTTGTTTGTTGGACTTTTGTTTTATTGCACAAACTTAAATATATCTCAAATAATTGTGTATGCAGAAATGTGAATTTGTGTATACGCAGAGGTTTATCTGTGAAACCACAGCACATGATTGAGAAAACATTTTACCACTTGAATGATACATTATTCCAGATGGACATATGCTATATAAATTATGGCACAATGATAAATTAATTCTTATTTATGTTGAATATTGCATTGTTAATCCTTTTTTATAATCAGTACAAAATCAATTCAAGAAATAAGACAGTTGGCAGTTTAGATGCTAATAGATAAATACATACTAAATAGATCTTTGAATTCATAACATGATAATCCTCAGGGACTTTAAAGCAACTATATGGGTATAATGAAAAAGAAATGGATACATATCTTAGAATACTTATAGTTTTAAATATGTGTATCTAGATTTGTTTATTATCTTATTTGCAATCAATGTTAGGTTTAATGCAATTTTTCATCCAATGACCGCTTTATTAATTCACCTTTTGCAACATAAAAACACCAAAATATGCTCTTGTGTCCATGATAATAAAACGAATACCATTCACACAAAAAAGTGTTATTAGTCATATATAGAAATATAAAAAAATATATAATTTTTATCACTGCCTGATATGGTTGGGGTACAGAGAAATTTAAAATGTATCTATTCTATGTATATTCTGGATATGTTAATTGAAATTGTATTTTAAAGTTAATGTTACACTCCTGACTTGATTGACAATTTCTCCATTTTAGTATTATTTCAAATTTCTCTTTGGCATCTACTTGGTTTTAGTTTTGGTGTACTGTCCAGTAGTCGCCAAGTTAATTCACTAATTTAATTGTTAAATATTTTTCATCTGTACTAATATTATAAAGAGGAAAGCTTTATATTTTGGTATGTTTGTAATGAATAAACTCAAAAACTACTGAACCAATTTTAAAAATCCTTTCACAATTAGAATGCTACATTATCCCTGAGTAACATAGGCTATATTTATTACTAGAAAAGAAAAAGGGATCCTTGCTAAAACTTCAGTAACGTGAACCAAGGTGTAAAAATGTAAATTGAGGAATGTAAAAAAATAAGTTCAAGTAAAAAAAATAAACCCATTACAAATAAATTACTTGAGTACATAAAACTAAAAAAGAATAATTTTAGTAAAAATGTATATGTTATAAAAAAATAATAAAAATAGGTTGGCAAGTACAAATTTAAAGAAAAAAATACATACCTACCTATACATACCTATGTCCTTTATAAAGAGAAAATTATAAATATATCTCAAAATGTTTACAAATAAAAGTACATCCCTGCGAGCCGGGGCATTCCGCTAGTATTGTATAAAATAAAAACAATATTATTATTATACATAAATTCATTAGAGACAATCTGTACTTTTTCCAATGTTTGACCACAAACTAAATGTGTTGAACTCATTATCAATACATTTAATACACTCACATTTTGTATTACATTAGGGTTTTTTAACATTATTACACATAAATTATCTCCTGAAGTGGATTTCTTTGTGAAAGGATTAAATTAATTACACATTGAATTACACACACACAATTCAACATAAACAGTGCAGGATTTTCTTGACATTGGATTTGATTTGATTGATTGTTGTAAATTGCCACCGAACAAAAAAATATAAAGAAAGCTTATGGACAAACAGAGGGGAAAAAGGGGTACATAGGTTTCTCTTTGCATACTAATATATAATTATATTGTGAATAAATATAATGTTGTGAAATGTTTAAGTTCAAAATTAAAAGATGAAAGTTGATATTTAATATAGGAAATGAAAAAAAAACCAATAGGAACTAAAGGGTTATTCATCTGTAGATCATATTTTTTTAAATAGATTGTAGGTTAATAAGATAAAATATATTGATTACATTTATTAATGTCATGATTAATTAAATATTTCAGGAAGAAGAGAAGAAAGAAAATAATGAAAATGAGGAAAATACCATTTGTGAGAATAAAGTAACCAACAGTGTGTTGAAAAACAAGCAAGAAAATTCAGGTAATAGTATTGATCCATCAAAATCACCTGTAAGAACAAGATCACAAAATAAAATGGAGCCAAATAAGTCAGACAAACCTAAACCTATCAAGAAGACTGTAACATTTGGTACTGTTGAAAGTTGTGAAGACATTTTCTTGCCCTTAAAAAAGGTTCCTATCAAGCATCATGCTCCTCTTGTTTCCATCATAAAGAAGAAGTCATCACTCAAACAAACAGAATACTCAACTTTCAATGGCATATTAAAACCAGCTAAACTAACAGATTTAAGTTCAAAATCATCATTAGATCATCAAGAAGGTTATCTAAGAAAAAATCTGAATCCTTTGTCAAAACCAGTAAACAAGTTTTCTCAATTCAGTGAAAATCGTTGTATTTCACCTCCACCCAGAAACAGTTCACCAGTGGAGAAAGAAAGTGGCAATGCTAAATTTGTTTTGCCAGTGAGGAGTAGCCATTCTTCTCGAGTTATCAAACCTAACAAAAGATTTATGGATGGAGAAGATCAGACAGTTTTAACAACTAGCATAAGCTCAGGCAAAGTACTCAAGAAACCCAAACTCAAGAGACTTGTATTTAACAATTTACATGACAATGAAGACTCACCTGAGGAAGATGATACTGGTAAAGTAAATGAAACTGAAAAAAGTAAAGATAAAAATTCATTAACTTCTTCTAACCTTTTCAAGGACAAGACTACTCATTCATTTACTAGTTTCAATACTGGTTCAAGGAAGGTACCACGAGATTTATTCTCCTATGACAAGGAGCAAGACTACTCGCAAGACGAAGATTCAAACTTGGAGTGTAGAGAAAAGCTTAAATCGCCAGAACCAAATAAAGAAGAGCGTTCTGGGCATGCAATGAGAAAACTTATGGACATCTCAGATGCAAGTACTTCAACTAGTACTAGTAGTGGCTCAGAATCAGAAGAAAGTTGGGAAAGCGAGAGTGCTGGAGGTAGTGGTGATGAAGAGGAGAAGCAACCTCCAGCTAGTCCAGAAAAGGAAAAATCTTCAACATCCCAACTTCTTAGAGGAAAAGTTATAATAAGAGAAGCTAGACTCCAGTTAACTACTACACCACAGGCAACTCCTGGACTAGATGGTCCTTTCTCTATACTTTCATCAGTTTCACGTAAGTTATAGCAATATTATTTTCTAGATTCTATTCTATAACATCAATCTTTAAAGGGTTACTGACACTAATATTATTTTTTAGATTCTGTTCTATAACATCAATCTTTAAAGGATTTCTGTTGATTTGTTTCTATTGTGAAAAGTAAAAAGCTTACATTAAAACTCTCACTTAATTGAAACTAGTTGCATATCTAACAAACACGCATGAGTTGGTTAAGGCATTTACCTTTCACATATTGTCCATAGTTGATAATATAAAATAAATTTACACTATATTTTATTTCAGCTGTCAATCTTCCAACCACTGTAACATGTGGTGTATGTGGAGCTGTACGATTTTATAGGTTTGTTAAACAAGCTCGAAAATTTGGTATTTATTCATGTGAATCTTGTCGAAAATTCATATCCAAGATGTTGAAAAAAGAGAAGATTTCTCATAGGACTGGACCTATTGTCATGCAGTGTCTAAAAGGAGAGGGTAAGCCAATATTTCATATACTGTACATTATTTTAAATTATTGAATTATTTCTTAATTGTGTAAAAATTTCTTGACAGGTACTTGTCATGTCCCTCCAATAGTTCGATCACAGCAATGGAAGCTACTCAGGTGCACCAATAAAACAAGGTGTCCTGCTTGCTGGTTAAGGATGTGTTTAAAAGCTTTTCAGGTGCCACCAAGTATAAGAGCAGGTCTTACTGCTATGCTACCTCCATTCATGAGAGCTGAAGTTAAACAAGTAGGACCATTGGTATCTGTGAATCCATTAAGGATTTCTGCAACAAATAATGTCACCAACCAATCTGTATTTGGTAATTTATCTAATCCAGAGAATGAAACTAATATTTTTGGAACAGTTGCCACTTCAAGATCCACTAAAAAATCTATTGATGAAGTTGAAAAAATTGAGGTGCTTATGTTTTTATATGCATCTAAAATATATTATTTGATTCATGTAATCCATTTCATAAAAATCATTTATAAAATACACCATTAATATTAATTTTCAGGAGAAATTACAAAAAGAACCAGAGACAATCAAAGAAACTAGTGAAGATTTCATTACTAATAGAAAACGACGACTAACTAGGGTAAAGGTTCGAAAGAAAGAGAAGGGTGAGTCTAAACAGGCAGAGGATCCTAAGCGACAGAAGATGGAGCTAAAGGGGCCAAGGGTCAAACATGTCTGCAGAAGTGCTTCCATTGTCTTAGGACAGCCGATCGCAACATTCCCGACACAGGAAGAAAAAGCTAAACAAGATAAACCATGTGCTCCAGAAGTAGAAACCAGTTTACGCCCAGTTGTTGAGAAAGACAGGGAGACAACAGATATGTCTGGATGTGACTCTGAGGCAGATACTGAAAATAAGGCTCCTCAAATTGTCACTGAAGTTGTGGCTACTAAGGATAAAGATACAGAAAATCAAATTGAACCTAAGAAAAGAAAGATTGAGACAACACCTTTTCTGCCTCCACCCCCACCATCACAATCAACAACATTTTCAATTAAATCACAGAACAAGATGGAGTCCAGTGAAGATGAGATTGTTATGGATCTTGTTCCTAGAAAATCCACATCAATAAAACCACTCACAAATATTACTAATGTATGTATTAGCATTTATATTTTAGACATTATAAATAGATAAAATTTTTATGAAGAACAATATTATACTTGTATCCTATTTTGCAGCTTCGTGGTCGATCTCAAAAGTCGTATGCTCAGAATCGCCCAGAATTGATATGTGTAGACTTCTGGGAGAGCTATGATCCGGATGAAGTTTGCAGTTCTGGTTTCGGCCTTATCGGAACAGTCCCGTTTACTGTGGCAAAGTTGTGCTTTTTATGTGGTAGTGCAGGAAGTGAAAAGGTATGTTTGTTGTCATCTTAAATTATAAATCGCTTATTAACAATAATTATTTCCAATTAGCAACCTACTGTGGGGCATGAGTCCATGGGCGGTGGTGTCCACTTACTTACCATCAGTCGCTCGTCTGCTCGGTGGTTGGATATTAACATACAAAAAAATATTTCTGTTTACCATGCTTTCAAACTGCTCGTCAAAATATTCATATATACATACATTTTCTTATGTACACATCAACTATAAAATAAAAATAAAATATTTAGATGCTCGTGTGTTCGAGTTGCTGCGAGTGGTATCACAGTTGGTGCGCTGAGGACGCTGGCGGCGGCGGCGGTTGGACATGTGCGCGATGTGTGTGGTGCGCTGCTTGCGCACGACCCGCCGCCCGCCTGCGGTGCCGTTCGTGCGCTCGACACTACCACGCCTCGTGTCTGCCAGCCGCGCCTCCGGATCATCGCAGTGACTGGCCACAAGTAAAAATTGAATTTTAGAAATATATACTGAATTGACTTGGCAAAATAGGAGACACAAAACATCATATATTTGCATTGGAAAAAAAATTATTATGAAACCATTGTAGGCTCATTATACAAACAAAACCCCTTGGTAATTAGCCACAGCCGTTCCATTAAAGAGAAGGAACAATGCTTATGGATGATAGATTGAAAAACGCAAACATACTTTCCTAAACGCATTGTTACATTGAACGATCAGGGTAGTGTATGCACGCTGCTTGTACTTCTCCCACAGGCTAAGTGTAAAAAGTTTGGCAGTAGGTCTTGAACAGTGTAATTTTAACCTGTTCAGGTAATCTAGAAAAACTTGTGCCAAGCATGTAGCATCAAATAGATGTCACGCTTTGCACATGTTCATTGACCAGGTTATCAGTCAGGTAATTTGATACACAATGACTTGAATACTTAAAATAATCTATGAACTTTAAGGGGACACTGGTGAGAAACAAGGGAGGTGGATTACATAAAGTTTTGTTAAAAACATTAAAATCCATCACTTCACTTTTATTGACATTGTATGTAAGTCCGTGGTCTGCAGCATATCCTTCACAGATATGAAGCAGTTTACGCATGGCCTTGACCGAGGTACTCGGTAACATTTTATATTAATCGATATAATTTTAACCTTAGTTTTCAATATATTTATTAAATAAAAAATTCGAATTAACCAAGTGTTACTTGAAATAATGAATAACAAAATGTAATGTTGTGTTTCACTAATAAATAAATATGAATGCGACAAATTGCTTTATTTCATGTGCTAGAGAAGTTGTCTATAGTAGTCAAGTCAAGACATACAAATATTGTGCATTATAAGAATATCCAGGAATATGTTGACACTTTCTGTTAAGTTTATTAAAATCTTATTTACACTGAATACATTTATCATATGGGATTGCAGTCTTATCTAGTACTGAGTGGTCCTGTAATTAATGTACATATTTGAGGGTTAATATAGATCTATCAGTCAAATGCAACCACAAACAGTAATGGGAATTGTTTTTCATAACATTAACATTGTCTGATATTGTTGGCATTTTCTAAGACATTTATAATTTGTAATGTAATAATGTAATTGATAATTTGTAAATAATTATATTTTAAAGTAAAATTAACTTTTAAAAAAACTAACACAAATACTGATATGGTTCATGATATCTTAAATATATATACACATATACTAATTTACATAGTTTGCCTTTTATGTGTGCAATGCCATACGCAAAAGAAAACGTTGTACATGATAATTATTTATCTTCTTTGACCTTTTCAATTTAATGTAAACAAACAGGGTTACTTTTAAAATGTATAAACCGGTTAACGTAGAAGTTTCGGCGTGATATTTTTCTGAAATTGTACTAATTAATTTGATTAACAATTTCTCAGTTTCAATAAAGGGTTTGTAGAATTTTTAATTACTGCTTTTAGTAGTAATTTCAATTTAGCTTTATCAAGGATTAAGCAAGAAAATATATTGCAAAAAATTATATATGTGTATGTATGTAATAAAATGTGAGATTGCATTGCTTTAATTTGAAGAAAGTGAAAAATTTCTTTAAACGCACACACGCATATAAGTTAATAATGTGAAATGTTTTTTTTCCTTTCAAAGGTTTGTGGAGCTTGCCTGAAATGCAAGAGTTGCGATGACCCACGCGTCAACAAATTCGTCGGAAGTTTGCCCTTTTGTAGACCGTGCTTCAAATTACGGCAAAAAGGAAATTATTGCCCACTGTGCCAAGCTTGCTACAGGGATAATGATTTTGATAGCAAGGTATTTTGTTTTACTTTAAACAAACTATTAACTTATTTAATTTGCAAGCCCTGACATTTAAGATATATTTACAATAATCTACATTTATACTTTTTTCAGATGATGGAATGCGGGTGGTGTGGGCGATGGGTACACGCAAGTTGTGAAGGATTATCTGGTGAAGACTATCAATTGCTTTCAGCTTTGCCACCATCTATTGAATACATCTGCTGTAAGTGTATGCCTCATGATCCACCTTGGAGGAAGATGTTAACTGATCATCTGAAAGGGAGGCTTTTGCATCTTTTAAAATTATTAGCCAAGAATAAGAAAGCGTGTGCACTATTAAAACTCACCCCCCATAAAAATACACCGGTACCGAATAAACCATACAGATTGATGTCGCCGCAAGCCATAAGAAAACTGCACTTTGATGGTGGTGACGAATCTATGAAAAATACGTCAGAGACAAAAGTGTACCGAAATACTGCGAGAGGGCGGAGAACCACACATTTTGCTCAAAATAAATTCGAGAATGTAAGTCAAGTTTGGCATTGTTCGTCATTACTTACAGACGTTGATATGGAAAAGGAAGAAATTCCACAGCCATCGCATAAAGTTGTAAATCTGCAAGAGCCGCTTATGCAAAATAAGGAAATATGTTTTTCAACAAGTCTTTATAGTACCAAAACTGAATTTGATACCCCACTTGTAGAAGTCCACGAGAATTACCCGCCACAAACCAAGGTTGAAAAAGCACCCACAATGTCACCAACACTTCACGATGATAAATATGAGCCTATATCAGATGATGATGAGCCAGTAAAAAGTTTTGGACATGAAAGAAGCGAACAAGATTTGAGTCCAGCTATTATTAGACATCCAGATACCCCTACAGAGGATGCACTTGATGAAATGAGTAGAATAATCTCTCCGTCATTATTGGATGTAAAGAAAAGGGTTAATATGGATGAATACGTATCATTAAAAGATTTCAATCATGACATGAAAGCAGTTATTGATAGAACATCAAATATTGATCTTCAAACAATATATAAGGACTTATTTTCTGAAACATTTCCATGGTTTGATTGTGAAAATAATTGCCTACAACCTAATCTAGAAGTGGAAGGAGAACAGGATGATACAGAATCTATGAAAGATATTGAAATGTCTGATGTAAAAGGTGTTAAACAGTCTATACAGTCTATAGCACGGCCACTAGATCAAATTGTGCCAAAATTAGAATCAGAAGGACAAAAAGAAGAAGAAGTGTTGTTGGAATTTTATCCTATGGTTGACTCACGAATTTGTATTCTTTGCAAAGCAGTTTCTGACGGTGCTCCAGCAATGGAAGGTCGGCTGTTATACTGTGGGCAGAATGACTGGATACATGCTAATTGTGCTCTTTGGTCTGCAGAGGTTTTTGAAGAAATAGATGGTTCTCTACAGAATGTTCATTCTGCTATCTCAAGAGGCAAAATGATAAAATGCGCCGTTTGTGAAATCAAAGGTGCTAGTGTAGGCTGTTGTGCTAAAAACTGTAGTGAAACATATCACTATGCTTGTGCAAGAAAAGTAAGCTGCGCTTTCATGGATGATAAGAGAGTATTTTGTCCAACTCATGGTAAAGATGTACCAAAGAAATGCTTACAAAAGGATGCAGATTTTGAACTAACGAGACCAGTGTATGTGGAGCTAGATAAAAAGAAAAAAAGGTACAGTGAAATTAGTAAAGTTCAATTTCTGATGGGTTCATTGACTGTAACTAGTCTTGGCAAGATAGTACCTTCAGTATCAGATTTTGAAGAATTTTTGATGCCAGTTGATTTCTCTTGCAGTCGTCTTTTTTGGTCTTGCAAGAAACCTCTTAAGATAGTTAGGTACACAATTAAAACGAAATTGATATTGGCTGAACCTTTACCTGGATTTGACTTTGGTGTTAACATAACAGTTGATCACTCAATGGATGTACAAGTTGTAGACAGAGTTATTGCTGAGATTGGAGCATGGCATGAGAGCTTAGAGACTGGATCCGGAAAGTCAGTTCTTATGCTGAAAAATGATAAATCCCCCATAAAATTTGGGAATGCTGTTACATTGGAGGATCTAGCAGTGAAACAAGTCGTGGAATTTTTGCTAGACAATGTATGCAAACAAGAGCAACAAGATGATGAAGAACCTCAAAACACTGCAGACCTTCTACCACCTGAAGTGAAAGATGCTATATTTGAAGATTTGAATCATGATTTATTAGATGGTATCTCAATGCAAGACATATTTCCCAAATTAATGTCTTATGAAGATCTAGTTGCAATGGATTTGAAGAACAATGAATTTTATGGAGCATTAAGTCAGTCAGATGACAAATCTGATTCCCGTTCGTCAGATTTTATTGACGATCTACTAAATGCTCGCTTGGAATCAGGAAACAAGGAGTTGAAGAGATGCAAATCTGAAATGTTGTTACAAAATCATAACTTGAAAACATTAACAACTGGACGCGGTCAACAAAGGTCCACTAGTTTAACATGGAATAATAAGTTTGATACCAGTTTTTTGTCATCTACGATTAAACGCTGCAAAATGTCCAAATCTTCAACAATGACTGGTAAACTAAGCCCTGTTCAAAGGTCTACTTTATCAGAAAGTTCCTTAGAGACAATTAAAGAAGGAGAACGTCAGCAAATTGATAAAAAAGTGAAGGCTGAAACAAGTACCACTGAGATAAATGATGAAGTACCTCATACATCAGGATTAAATTACCGCACCACGTCACCTAAAGAGAAAGATGAAATTACTACAGAGAAGGCTAAAACTGAAGGTTACTTTCCAGATGTGATTGACTTTTACACTAAGATACAATGCAGCCCAATTTCTCAACTAGATGGAGCTGCTGATTGGTCAGGATCTGAAAGCTCATGCAGTTCGCGTCCTGGAAGCCCCAATGAAAGTGATTTCACTCCTATACAGCAGCTTGATGGTGCTGAAGATAACACGGGTAATGATAATATAACACGAAATCAGACAAATCAATTTTTGTACAGAGCTAGTGGTTCTGAGAGTACTTATACAGTAACTATTGCTGGAAATTCAATAAGTGGGCAGCCTGAATTTGTTATGAGACCTTTAGATGAAAGCTCTGTTGTTGCGGGGCAAATGGAACAGCTGGTGAGATGTGACAGATGTCAATGTACCTATAGAAATAAGGAATCATATGACAGGCATATTCCTTCTTGTGATATGATGTCTACCAGTGAGAGTGAGAGTGAGAATCCGAAGTCGCCAGAAAATAGAACACTGACAACACTGCAAAATGCATTCCAAGGAGGCTTTGCGCAACCCATGATAATTCACGCAGGGATCGTTAATGGCACAGAAAATACTGTAAAAGCTGAAGGTATTTCCGCAAGGCGAACATCCATTAATACCAGACAAATAACGATTAATGGAACTATAGTCGAAACACCATCGCCTGGTCCATCTAATGAAATGACAATGACAATTACCGAACAAATGAAGTCTGGGACCGTAATTTTTGACCAGAGTAAAACGTCTAATGTTCAGGTGTCTGGCAATCAACAAGTATTATCGTCTCCTCAAATCGTAGTCACACCACAGATGTTGTTACCTCCTCCTAAAACGAGTACTGCAAGTGGGCAGAAAATAATGACACCTCAAATTATTACGCAACCTGGAATTCTACCATATAATATTTGTGTAAAACCAGGAAATGGAACAACTAATTTACAACAAATTCAAAGTGGAACAGATATGGCACAATTGCTCTCAGGGACAGGTGGTATTCAAGTAATATCATCAAATTCAAATCAGGTTCTTACAATTCCATCAAATCAGATGTATCAAGGGAAGAATCAAGTTACAAACTTCCCTAATATGGCTAGTGCATCATCAATAGCTTTACCAGTGAACTCGATTCAGGGAATGCCTAATAGTTCAATAATTCAGAACATTCAACCAATGATTCGTCCGCAACTTCAAGGAAATCCAACTATAGTAGTGCCTGCAATGACAACTCAAAGATTATCGTCACCTAATTCTCAAACCAAACAGCAAATTATTATTCCAGGAACTCCACAAAAATCTCCTAAGAAGCAACCAGCGCCTGTTCAACCAAAACCAATATTCCAGAGCACAAACCGTGGACGAGGCCGACCAGTACCAAAACCGACTACTATAAAGAGGCAGCAGACAAAGCTAGAGAAAACATTTACTACTATTAATCAGTCTCCATTAGGAGCAGGCAACACTGTAATACAGTTGCAAACAAATAATCAGACTGGACAACCTTCTATTATTGTCCAACCAGTTGCAAATCAAAATATTATGTCCTATGTGGAGGCTTTATCTCAGCAACAAAATCAAAATATGCAATATATAGCCACTATTGCACCTCAAGGAGATTTTAAAACTGGACCGACACAATTTATTTCGCAAAGTGGTCTTGTACCTCAAACATTCCAAATACAACAAACAGAATCTGGAGGACTTGTTGCTGTGCCTAGTGGGGGAATACCAGTATTGCTGCCTCAGGGTAACGTTGGAATTCTACCACAAGCTATACAACAAGGCGCCACGATTTTACCCCAAGGTACAATACAAGCGCAAGGTATTCTTTCCCAAGGACCTAATGGGCCGACTATTTTGCCACAGGCCATACATACACAAAATGGCGCTACAATTATTCCTCAAGGAACTATTCAAGGGCTTACATCTGGAAATTTAACATCGCAAACAGCAACACTCCTTCCAAATAATACAATACAAACAGGTGCAACAGTAGTACCTCAAAGTGGAATTGGAAATGGTCAAACAACAATTATACCTAATGCTTTATCTTCACAAGGAAACACTCTTATTTCACCAGCACCTGGAACTACAATTTTACCTCAAGGGGCAACAATTTTGCCCCAATTTTGTAATGATCAAGTATTACTTGGATCAACTCCTACACTGGAAATGGTCACAGACCCTTCAGGATGTATGTACCTTACTACAACGCAGCCTGTATACTATGGTCTTGAGACAATTGTACAGAATACAGTAATGTCATCACAACAATTTGTATCTACAGCCATGCAAGGCGTTCTAGCTCAAAACAGCAGTTTTTCTGCAACCACAACTCAAGTATTTCAAGCAAGCAAAATTGAGCCCATTGTAGAAGTTCCCACAGGATATGTTGTTGTGAACAATGTAGGAGATGGCGTAAACACACAAGCTGTATCATCAGCAGCAAATGTTGTTACTGCACAAACTGTTCAGTCTACGCCCCAAACAATAAAGACTGTTAAATCTAATATTCCAAATTTGACTTTGCAACCTTTGCCTGACAAGCAGCCAAATGCTAATAGACAAACACCAAAACTTATACAAATGAGTCCGGTATCTATTGGTGGATCACAACCAGGTGCCGTTATAACCGGCAGACAGAATCTTAATCCTATTACGTCACAGATACATAGTATGTCTTTATCAAATACATCTCAAAACCTTCAAAGAACGAGTATACCTAAACCAACCAATGTATCCATGTCACCAAATGTAACGCTGATATCATCGACAGGACAACCTGTAATGGCAATATCTCAGTCTATACCGAATTCATCAACCTCATTTTCGTTGCAGTCTATTCCGTTATCGCAGCCTATTGTTTCGAGCTCGATTGCGCCGTCTTCAAATAAAATTAATAACAATATGAAAATTGAAAACTCGCATGTAATAGAAATAAGCGGAAACTTACAAGACAATTCAAACTGTACGAGTATGCCAACTATAAGTGTTACACAAAGCATAAAATCACCTACTCCCTGGCGACAAATGACTTCATCTAATAATAGCATATGTGACAATAAGATAGATATGCATAATATTTCTTTGAAAAATACAGCTAGTTCAAGTAGTTCATCTATAAATATTCAAAATAACATTACTCTTGGAAGACAGCATTCTCATAATGAAATCGAGAAATTGAATCAGAATTGTCTACTTTCCGTATCTAACAGTGGAAATGTCTCGGGCATTAATTCTCATCAATTTGACCCGAATTTGAATGTCAATCATCATTTATCAGGACATTCTTCATCTAATAATGTAATTCAAATTACATCAGGAAATATTTATCCAAATTCTTCAATGAACAGTAATTTTGATCCTGATACAACATTAAAGTTAAGTAAGATTAATGCACTTTCAAAGACTGAAGGTGGTCATCTGAATTTTTCGCAAGAAATAATGGCATCTCATTCCCATGTTCAGAATGATAAAAGTTTTCAAAATATGGGTCCCAGTGATAACAAACATAATTCAGATAATATGACAAACCAATTAAATATTCACAAATTGAGTAGTTGTCAAATGGCTGGTAATATGAATAATTCTCCAGCTATAAGTATAATACCTCACAATGTAATTCGGCCTCAAATACAGAACAATCAAAATATTATATCTGTATCCAATAATCAGAATCAATTATGTTCTGCTTCCAACAACTCCTCTCATGGACAAGTACAGATTTTAAATTCCGTGAATAATTCCATGCAAAATGTGAACATGTCATGTCAAGAAATGACAATAAATCGATCGAATGTACAAGTGTCCAATGATAACAATGACCAACAGAATAATCAACAGAACGAAATGATGGGTTCCTCTATGAATACTTCTAATATGGTGCATGGAAATATGCAAATAATGTCGCATGAAAGTAATCAGCTCACTTCTAATCAAATACACATAATGAATGGACAAATTCAGCAGCATAATCGACAATTAGATAATACGAATCAAATGAATCATTTAAATCAGGGAGCAACCAATAGATCATTTCACGATAATATTCTTACTAATCAACAAAGCCACACCCAATCTAATATGATTTCCAGCCGAAATACTCCTGAAAACAACAATCTTATCAACCAGAATATGAATATGCATAACATGTCTAGCAATCACAGTTTAAATCGCTCGGATCTTAATGAACTGTCTCACTTGCATATGAATCAACCAATGTCAAATATGAATAACATGCAAAATAATAGGTTGATTATGGACAATATGCAAAACCATGGACTTAATAATATGAATCATCAAATGCATTCAAATAGATCAATGGATGCAATGCATAGCCAACATATTCATTCCATGCAGCAAATAAATCATCATATGAGTAATAGCGCTGGTCGTGCGCAAGTTGACAACAATATGCATTTAAGCCAACAAATTTCTATGCAACAAAATAGACAAATGGATAATATTGTTCACCACCACCACCAGCACCAAATGTCTAACGTTATGCAAATGCAAAATAATCGTTCTCATATCGATAATAATTTAATGGGGATGCACCAACATATTCCCACTCAGATCCATAATAGACAAACAATAGATAACAACATACATATGCATCACATGTCAGGAAACGCAAACATGAATATGAACAGTCAAATAGATAACTCAAATGTTATGTCCAATATTCACAGCAATAGACATGACAATAATTCAATGTCCATGCCAAACCTTAATACAATCACACAAGTGCAAAATAACAGAACTATGGATCACTCAAATCTTATGCAACATCAAATGAACAATATGAATTCAATGAATAATATGAATATGCATAATATGCAAATTTCCAACACAAGTCATCAATCAATGAATAACCCTTTGATGCATGTTCCTAATATTCCTGACATAAAAAATGAAATTCAAAATTCTTGTAGTGGCAGCTGCTCGAATAACTCTTCACAGTTTTCAAGTAATCAATCCAGTTTCGAAATGTGTGCAAATATGAATTCCAATAACAATATTAATGTTAATAACACTGGAAACATTATGCATGGTATGGGGGTCAACAATACAAATAATATGGTAATGAACAATGTGAGTAATAATTCCATGTATGGAGCTAACAATCAAAACAATTTAAACGGACACGAAATAATGATGAACTGTAATAGTACGACAGATCACAATGTGAATAACTTAATGGCTGGTTCTGCAAATCATATGATGATCAATAATACACAACCACATACAAATAGTGCTGGCAATCAGATGCTGAATACTCAAATGCCTGCCAACTCTCAAATTAACATAAATAGTTGCACCTTAAATACAAATAATACGACCCAGAATCAATTAACAAATGTTGAAGCACAAGTAAATAGAGCTTCTTTGCCAGTAAACGAATCAACTAAGTTTACTCAAGAAACTTTAAGAGGGAAAAATATTATGGGACCACCATCTGCACCTAGTATGCCCATATCTAATAATATATCGAACAACGATTGCGCAAAAGTAAATATTGTAAGTACTGACAAGCAAAACCATACAATCTCAGTAAATAATCAAATTGGATATTTACAGATGAATTCTCAAAATAACAGAGTAATTAATCTACCAGAAAGAAACAGAATAAACAATGCAAATCTTGAACCAAATATAAATCAGCATGTTCCCCAGCAGCATAATATACGTGTAGTGACTAACAACAACAATAATAGCAATGTACCAGGAATTTCGACAGATCCATTGACATTCCAGCAAAAAGCTGAAAATAGTGGGACCATGATTAATGTACCATTCCAAGCAATTCCCAATAGTGCTCCCATGAATATAAATGTTAATTCAAGCAATAATACTGTTAATATCACTGTCCAAAATAATTTGGTTGATCCTAAAATTGCTTCGAAAGCTGCTGCAGATATTAATTTCCCTATTCAAGCTAACTCAAATCTGCTGCAGAATCAGAATAATTCCAGCAATATGATATGCATACCGGTTCAAAACAACACTATCAATTTGCCAACACAGAATAGTTCTAGTATTACTTTGCCTAAAGCACCACCTACTCAGCAGTCTGGAATACCTACCAATGTTGTTAATCCGATGTCTATGAGACCAATGAACAGAGTACTACCATTGCATAGAGATGGCCAGAGTAAGTCTTCAACAAAAACTGCAACTAATAAGACACCTCCTGTACCAAAACAAAGACCTGTGAGTCATGATATGCCTGATCTAAATATAAAGGAGGAGAATGTTGATAGTGACCTAGAAAAAGCTATTGAAGAATCGAAACGAATAATGGAACTAGAACGAGTTAAAAAAGAGAAAGAGGAAAGAGATGCAGTGAGAGCTATGCAATTATCGGCAGAAATACATCAAGCAAATCCCAGTACAGCGCCAACGGAAGTGGATTTACCACAAAATAGTGATCCTGTTCAAAATGCTCCTAAGATGACGTCGTTGCCGAATTTAGATGCAGACTTAGAAACAGAATCGCCAAAGATTCTCGTCGAAAAGGATAGTAATAAATCACCAGTTACAGCAAGACTGTCAAATGCGTCTGCTAAAGTAATGAAAAGACCTTTCACGGAGAAAAAAACGGAAACCAACGAACCAATTACACTGAAAAAACAAAATAAACTTGTAAAAGGACAAGAAAATAAGGCATCGCTTTCTAAGCAAGCACCTGATCCGCCAAAAGACGATGGTCCTAAATTGATTTATGAAGTGACATCCGAAGACGGATTCAGTTATACCTCTACTTCTCTAACAGATCTTTGGGCTAAAGTAATAGACGCTGTGCAGAATGCTCGAAAACAATCTGGTCTCCCTCTTATTCAGTACAACCTGCCTTCCACTCTTTCTGGAGCGCATCTTTTGGGTCTAAATAATAATGCATTAAGATACCTTATTGAACAACTTCCTGGGGTAAGTGAAAATGTTTTTTTTATTTCAGGTAGTTAAATTATAATTTTAAATTGAAAAAGTTATATTTAATGTTAATTTTACAGGCGAGTCGTTGTACTAAATACAAAATACGCCAGGGCAGGCCGCTTAGCAGTTGGGACAACAACCTGGACCTAAGCGAAGGTTTCAAGGAGAGCCCATGGGGAAGCGCGCGTACCGGTCCTGTTACTAGGAAACAAAATCACGATATGTTTAGTTGGATGGCTTCGCCTTTTAGGGAGGAGCCACCACCTTTCGGCGGTCAAGAGGGTGAAAGTTCAATCTCCAGGTATGTTTATATAGAGTTTAGATTAACATTGTATCGTCATAAACATCTTGTGCGTTTAATAATAGTTGGTATATTTATTTTGTTTACAGGCGATTGGCCACGTTGCCTCCGGCGATGAGATTTAGGCAACTAAAGGAGACTTCGAAAGCATCTGTAGGCGTCTATAGATCTCATATACATGGAAGAGGTTTATTCTGCAAACGGGATATCGAAGAAGGTAAAAGTTTATTTACAATTTAATGATTTTATTTATTAAAACATTTATAATTTTATAATTTGTATTATTTAACTCCAGGCGACATGGTAATAGAGTACGCCGGTGAAGTGATTCGTGCGGTACTAGCCGATCAACGTGAGAAGCGCTACGAAGCGATGAGCGGCCGGCGGGGTGTTGGCGGCTGTTACATGTTCCGCATTGACGACAACCTCGTCGTTGATGCCACTCTTAAAGGCAACGCCGCTAGATTCATCAACCACTCGTGTGACGTGAGTTTAAGTTTGTTATACTTAATTAAAAGTCCACTAACAATTACCAGTGTAACAGCCCAATTGGTAATGACCTACCTTATCTGTTAAGCGAAGGGTTTACGATTCGGACTTCGGGTCGACTTTACGATTCGGAGCCGACGTAACCATTTCTGTGACAATTTGTCCTTGAGTTCCGGTTGTATGATGTGCTAATTTAGTCTTTCCACCCCAGTTGCGATACGATTGTGTGAACATTATTCATTTATTATTATTCTTCACGTAAGGAGTCGTTGTCCATCTATCGATCATGCTTGGAGCTACTTAATTAGATTAGCCTTACATTTAATAATGTGTGTTTTAATAAAATGACTTATGTTTTTTATTGCAGCCCAACTGTTATTCACGTGTGGTAGATATTCACGGCCATAAACATATTTTGATCTTTGCCCTTCGGCGTATCTCGGTCGGAGAGGAGCTGACATACGACTACAAATTTCCATTTGAGGAGATTAAGATACCTTGCACGTGCGGCGCAAAAAAGTGTCGCAAGTACCTCAACTAACATTAGACGTATCAATGAGTGAGTGAGTTTGTGTCAATTATACTATCTGCCGTGTTTGATGTGGTGTGAGAATAACATTATTGAACGCTAGGTTACTGGAAAAAACTTTTCTCTCGATTGTTTAATACGGCAAATATCAAAAACCTGTTGGGTCATAGAAATACTTTTCGTAAGGGACAGTTAAATCAACGTTAAAATTAAATGAATTGGTGTAACAGTTGACTGTGGAACAGTTTCTTAGAATTCATTAATGTAAAATATATTTAACAGACTTTGATAATATATATAGCTTAGTAAATATTTCTAGACGTAAATGAAACCATTTTACATATTTGCAGCAAGTCAGGTTATCTAGATGTTTATGTCTAAATAACATAATATTTAAAACACAACACAATTTAGATAAGTAGTCGATAAGATGTTAGGTTAAGTGCGATTTTGCTAAAAAAGTTTTTTATTTAACAGACATGTTAAATGTAAGATCTCTTTAAAATTTTATATGCCTAAAGTCTTATTTAATAGACATTTAAAATTTTGTCGAGTGGATATGTGCCGTAAAATACTGGGTTGAGCACAATTTAAATGTAAATATGTATGTAAGACAATAAGTCCCAATCACATATCGAGTTGTCCCACCTCTTACGTTGACATTTCGGTGCCGCTAAAGAGAATTGGACGCAGTTTTCATGAATCTTGTTATGATCTCTTTCTTGAATCTACCCAGTGTTTAAAGTTGTTAGATGGTATATTACATCGTTTTATCTTATTTTGTGATAAGTTTTACAATTCTATTATGTATATATAATTTTAGTTTTATAATATTGTTTGAAAAGGTAACGAGATTTTGACGGTTGGAATGGCGAAACGTTGACCTAGGAGTTGACGCCAGGCCAGGATGTGATACGTGATTAGACCCAAGCGGATGCGACAATGTTTAGTGCTTAGTGTACATACATTATTTTGTTCCTTGTTTGTTCTTATTTCTTCACTTGTGATCAGTTAAGTCTCGACTAACATAGCATTGTACATATACATAGTGGATATGAGCTAGTTGTTAATATAAACGGAATTAGTACTACATTCGAAAAAAAGGGTAGCAAGTTAAAAGTACAATGTTACTTTTTCGTAATTTTATTAAGTATTGTATGTATAGTTAAATTGTAAATAAGAGGAATTATCTGTCATAATAATGAGGTTAAGCGACAAATCGTTTTATTGTAGTCATAGCAATAGGTTGTACTTTATAGAACATTACTTATTGTGTACATAATAAGTTATTGATGTATGGGGCGGCCTGGAGAGTTTATCACACGGGATGCATCGCGCGAGAACGCGACCTTGTAGAACTCCTAGCCACAGGGCATGATTTATCATGGAAATGCACATTTATTAGCTTTAATACATTTCAGCACAGTTTGGGTTTTAACCGCGTTTTTATTTAAATCAAATGTTTTTTTTTAATTTTATTTTTCGGATGCTTTAATCATATATGAAATTTATAAATAAAACTCAAGCATCACAACATGCATCACATAAATCTGTTAAATTACCAGTGGATAGTGCCGTTGTGCACACAGTGTGTTAATATAGGGATGCTGAAGAGCAGGTCGATGGCCACAAATGGTTGTCCACTGCATCTAATAAGCAGTATTAATAGTACATGTCATGTCCTTAGTATTTTATAAATCAATAGCGCTGGTTAACATATATATTTAAAAAAATTACCATAACAACATGTTCAGCTAAATTTTGATGCACTGAATTGAATACAATTAATTTGATTAAGGTGAAACTAATACTTTGAATGTTATAGTTATCTTCACCAATGCAAGAGTTTTAATAACATTTGTATGACTGTGAAATTGGTATAAATATCTCTTACTTAATGATAAAGTTTCTGTTTAGCGTTCAATATTAATATAATCAAGTAGTAGTTTTTGATAAATGTATTGTGTAACTTTTAGTCAGTATTAAGGCTTTACTACAAGACTATAAGTGCCATCTATATTAATAATTTCACATACTCCTCAAATATTTATAAGAAATCAGCCTTCAATGTTATATTAAATTTTTCTTTGAAATAGGTAACTATAACATTCTCGAAAATTTTGCAAAACTTGTTCATACTACTTTACTTTTATAGTCTGCTAAATACAATAGACTAGACTTATATCATAACGTGGATCTGGCCGTACAAGGAGAAATGGGAGTGTAAGCCATGATTTATATCATAGATTCTACATTTTGATACAAGGGGTAGTCAAATAGTCTATACTGACATAATATTATAATAATAAAAAGTACAGATCATTTTATTGCTATGAATTATAATTATTGTCTATGTTAATGTTTAGTTTTTTATCAGATATAATTATTTGGATTGTATATTTCCTTCTCTGTCTTTTGTAATGTCCATTTCCACTTCCTACAATCGACTTATTTGAAATGTTTTTTTATAAAATACTTGTATGTGGTAGCAAATTTCTGTATTGCTTTAAAATGAGTGCATGTGCGTTTTTAGTAATTTGATATAATTTTTTATTGAAGAGACCAAATCACTAAGTGATTGATGAATCAAATTTCGTTATGTAAACGTCGGCTCTTGATATTATTTTCTGTGTTAAAAATAATGCTTTTATTTTTAATGTACACATGCCATTTTGCCTAATGTTATTATAAATTTTATTGCTTTAAAAGCACCAATTTTACAATACATAGTTCTCTATGTCCTGTCTATACATTTTATTACTTTATTTATTTCTATCATTATTTTGTATTATGGTAAATTTTACCAAAAATAAAAAATACTAAAATGTGCTTTTTTTTGTTTTATTTGAAATTCTGTAACATAACTTACTATAAAGGAATCTAAATCTTTTGGAACTAAAGAATTAATCATACCTGCAATGCCAAAGCCCATAAGTTTACAATACAGTACATAAATTTATTCTCCCAACGTACAGTACAAGTTCCATCGGTTGCAGTGTCCCAGAAGTAAGCTGCCGCCGTATGAAGTCCTGAACCATTCTTTTGCGTCACGGTCATTCTCACTAAAACAAAAGACGCAAAAAATATTTTGATTCACCATATTTGAATAGTCATCTTGAACAAGTTTATGAATTGGACGGCAGATATTGAATCAAATGGATAACTCAACACTGCAAGAAATAACTAGCGAACCGAAGTTGCTAACTTAGTCAGTTACTTAAAACAATCGACTTTAAGCTGTAAGTCAGTAAGCCCTTTCTTTGACACAAGCAATCAGACCAATCAAGTTGATGCTTTTAATGTTGATGATTTTAATTTATTAATTTAAAGGTTTCATTATGGGCATTGGATTATTATAATATTACACAGGAATAATTATTTTTTTATTTCTCCACGAGTAAAAGTCCATTTAACTCAGTTTGTTTACCCGCAAGAAGCACCTCCCCATCACTCGCAAATGACAAGTATGAAGAACCGACGCTACTAAATGGCACCGCGTGGTCGACGCAATGAATCGGTGTATAGCCATCATGCAATTCTGAACTATTCTTAGCTATTATTATGTAGTACTATATTATTATTTTGTTCTCAGTCCATTCCATTACGAAAGATCACACCGCTGAATTTCATAGAGGGTTATGAACTTAACATCTTGAAACAGTCGATAACGGTGTTACTAAAAAGACCCATTGTGTAAGCCTGTTGTATAGGTAATTTTAAAATCGTGAAGCTGGCAATTAGTTAAAATGGATACTTACTGATATATTTATATGGTTTATTCAATTTATTGAGTCTTACTAGAGTTTTTTCAGTAATAACAGTAATCCACTGCGGTGCGCGGGAATGGCTGTAGATATTGCCACCGAGACAAAGTTCAATATTATCCCTAATGATTTTTTGTACTTCTTCAACATTGAATGTAATGTCCTGTAATATTAATCATATTTATTTCTTTATTGAATTCCATTATTCCGAACCAGGACCCGGAAAACCTGTTCATTTGATTAAGCTTTTGGAAGGGGTTAAGCCGTTCGAGTGTTACTCATTAGTTTGGGTTAACCTTCGATCAGCTTAGCCAGTATAGTGATAAATCTTTCGATCGGGTTAACCCTAAACAACCCAAGTTGTTTGGGATAGGGTTTTGAAGGGTTTTTTTTAAAGAATTGTTATTTTTAATTTGCTTAATTTAATCGCTTACTTTAATGAAAAATAAATCTAAATACAATCACGTTTAAGATCAAAATCGATTGCGTTCAATAGGGAATCACCTACCATTGAAAAACATTGAAGGGGTTTTGATTAGGTTGTAGTTAACTCGAATTAATCAAATGAACGGCTTAGTAGCCTTGAATCGAAAACAAATCGAATACGTATAGAGTTTAAGACCGATTTAGCTTGCGCTCAGTCCAAAACCGGTTATCTACAAAACCTCTTGAGGGGATTTTCAATTAACTCGAATAAATTCAAACAAAAGGCTTAGCCGTATGAGCGGTTAATCTTTGAAAGGCTTGCCAGTATGTAATGGTTTCTCAAAACCAGTGCTAAAAACACCGACTTAAAAACCCTTTCAAGGGTAAGCGGTTCCGGGCTCTGTTCCGAACATCTATTTTCCCTTAATTAAATAAATGTACTAGTGTGGCAGGAGCTACAGTCTATCATAAGCCAAAGAGATCCGATATACCTACTGATTGGATATTATTATCACAGATTGAAGAGCTCAGCGGCGTGGATTTATTCGCCCAGGACAGTAATAGAACCACAACTTATTCGTTTTATAAGGAGCCAATCCAAGATTCCGACCCCGAATTTCGATTATACCCACACAAGCCACACCAAGCACAGCGGCATGACGACCGAAAGTCTTAGCATGAAAGCAGCCAACCGTCTAACTTGATCCCATGTATAATGAAGCTATGGGTGTTAAAGTCATAATAGCTCACTACTATCAAGGAACCCGGGTTAATAAACATCAATAGACTTTAGCCAATATTCTACCGCAAATTTTGATTTGATGATGAAATTTTGATTTTTGAGAATTTTGGTTAAATAGGCTATTGAGAAAAGCGATTTCATTTTAATTGAAGTTATTTTTCAGAAGACATAGTTTCATAGTAGTATTCGTAAGTATTCATGTTTAAAGAAAGGCTGTACCGAAGATTGATTTGCCTATTCCTTTTAAATAGCTGCATGTTAAGTACAGTTCTTTAAGAATCTAATATTAATATGTACATGTACTGTATGATACTAACCTCTTCGTCGTCTTCTTGAGCCATTTGATGATACTAAATATGAGTAATTATTTTTCTCTATGGCGTTTTAGCTTCAATTTTAGTTTGTTTTATTTTTTCATTAAATCTATCAGTCAGTCTGTATTCATGCAGTTTTAAATATTTGAAAAACGAATCTATTTCTAAAAAAGAGATGCTCACAGGGTAGATACGGATTACATTATTATTCATATTTTTATGATATTCTCGTAAATAATTAATTATTATAATCACTGCCTAATTATAGTAGTGTACCTTTATAAATATAAGGGTTATAGATAACAGTCAAATGTTTTCTACAATTGAATATTATAACAATTTAAAGTACATTGTTAACAATAAAAAAAAGTAAAATTTTCTTGAAACATCTTTTAAGTACCCAAATTTCTAAACGTTCCGCTACTAAACGTATTCATTGTGCTGTCAGTGTAATAGTCAAAATTCCAAATTTATCATATAGTTTCTGAACGATTTTCTCATAACCCACTTTATTTTTCTATTGTTTTTGGAATGTTTGTATCCAAATTTAGCGTATTTTGTGTGTTAAACACAATCTGTATAAATTTGTTGGATTTATAATGGTGTCCTGAATCAATTGACAATTACGTGTAGTGAATTGGGTTAATTTAATGGAGTTGAAGGTCTGGGTCGAGGGAATACAAAGGATTGTTTGTGGGGTGACAGAGACTACTACTTGTCAGGTCAGAAGAATTCACATCAGCACTTATATACAATACATCATATAGTTCTAGCTTTCTAGTTCTAGTTCCATATCAAAGCTTTAGTTTTTTGTATTTGTATTAGTGCAATTTTAATTATAGATTTTTTAGAATTAGGAGTTTTAGAAAAAAAAAAAAAAATTATATTAAAAAAATGAGAGAGTTATTAATATGTAAAACCGGAAGAGCTTATGAGTCAATTTGAAATTTGGTGTCACTTTTCTTTTGTTATAGGATGTAGTTTTTGCTTTGGCCCACGCTACTGGAAAAGTGGGCAGATTCACCTTGATAGAGAGGTGGAGGAATAATGAAAGACTCTTAGCCCCACAAGAATATCCACTCAAGGTAATTCATATGTTTAAGATGATTATCAATACCATGAAATATATATAACTTACCTGGAATCTAGAAAGTTTGAATATCCACTTTTTAGTTTGGTCAGCTTAATTTACACTGAAATTATACAATTTTTCTACTATAGACTTAATTACTCTTTCATAACATCTGTTGTTAGCAAAATTGTGTAAATTCAAAATTATATGCAGTTAAAAAATTATCATTGTTCCATAATAAAATTGATAATATATATATCCATATAAAATGAGAGTGTAATTAAGGTTTTTTTGGCTGATATCTTGGTATGCAGCTAATAGATTGCTAGTGAGTTAAGAAAAATGTAATCAAGGTAAACACTTAATTGAAAAGCCTGTTTTAAATAATCATATCCAACAATTATTGATAAAATTTCATTTGAAAGTCATATTATCTTCATGTGTACAATACAATCATTGTTCCCCCAGGATTTTCTAAAATTACCAATAGCCTGCATGTTACATTTTATCCATGCCTATTTTATGAAATATATTTAATGGCATGAAATATGCTAATACAGGCATTAGATTAACTAAATTTGATAAACTATTAATTAACTAAAATTTAATTAACTAAAATTATTAATTAACTAAAATTAGATAAACTATTTGAGGTGGTGGATCCACCTAAAATATAATTAGTTATGGCTTTTTGTGTTATTGTTCTTGAGTTTTTTTCCTGTTTTTTTTATTAAGAACAAAAGTTATAATATGTGTATATGAATATAAATTATAATATATAGTCATATATTCCTAACCATCTTTATTATTAATTTATTTTATTTTAAATTATTTCCAGATCCTAATGAAATGGGGGGAGTATTCAAATGACATACAATTTATATTGAGGCGATCAGACCCGAGCAACAACCAAAAACCACTACAACATATTAACAATTCTAGATCTCCTGTAGGAAATGGGTTTGTTGCACAGATATCTTTTTGAAGTGAACTTTATAGTAGCCATCAATAATATTTTTAGCAGGTTTTTGACCGATCATTAACAAGTATTATGAATTTACATCCATTCAAATATATGATACTAACTTGCTTAAGTCAAACTTTTGCTTATCATGAACTTGGTTATTCTGCAGATTGCCATAAAAAATATTTATTCAATTTACTTTTGATAAATAAGACATGTTTATTACAATGTACTTGTATATGGTGGTTTATTTTATTAATGTCTAGCATATTTATCTATATATACAAAGACATTATATAATATCTTATATGCAAGACAGATAAAATACAAACAACACAAAATGAAACTAAGAGTGCCGAAGTTAATTAATAAGATATACACTAAAATTATATTAAACGAGCCTGAAACACATTTTGAAACAGAAATAGGTTAATGTTAAAGTCTTTCATGACTGATCTTAACAGTGTCTTACCTTTTTATATGTATCTTCCTTTAGGGGCCATAATACTTCAAGTCCTAACATAATAGATAATCAAAACTCACCAAATAGAATGAATACCACTCCAACTTTTAACAATAATGTAAATAATATGTCACCTGGAAACCCAGTTGGAGTGGTGAAAGGGGTGCAACAAACCAAAACACCTGAATCTGATAGTTCTATATTAAAAGATGTCCCACCTTATAGGTAAGTCCATATTGACCTGTTAACAAGATGTAGTCTATACTAAATTTTTATATCGTTACATATGGAAAGAGGACTGTCTGTTGTGTTCTTCATTTATTGTGTCATATGTGAATTGTGCAAATTAGTCGGACAATTAAGATGTCCATTCTTGAATCCAAGCTTACCAGCCTAGCTTGTACTACATCCTGCTTAGCAAAAGATGCCAGTTTTATTTTATTTTGGAGATTGCTGGGCTCGTCACCACCAAGTTCAATCTCGATCTCCTGCTGGTGGTGGGCATTTTTATCTGCTGATCGACCTACCACCTTAATTCTAAATATCTTCTATGAAGGGTTTTCTTTACGTGTTTTGGTTGCTAGCTAAAAAGCCATTTGACATTCGGATTTACTGTTTCCTTCTTGGCCGACAATGCGTCGTTCGTACCTTTGATTTTATAAAAATGGGGGAGACTACTTTCGACGATGGGACTCCTTCGCCGGATGTTGTAAAATGTTGAAAAATAAATATACACCATAACTGTTCCCTACTATTAACTTTTTAGAGAACCCCCTCCCCCTTACCGATCTCCGCCACCGCCTAGCCAAGCTTTAAGGAAATCCCCAAACCATTCGACCCGATTAAATCGGCCTTCGCACATGTCACCGGTCAATTTACCAGAAGAGAGTCCGGACAGCCGCAGTCCTGAGGCCGTTAGCTATAATAGTCAATATAGGGAACTGGTATCCCTTGTGAACTACCAGCGAGAAAAGCTGTCGACTCAACAGGTTGATCTTATCAAGGTAAAAATATATAAGTTCTTAAATATATAAGTAGCATATAAGTAATAGGTGTAAGTGGTTGCTCAATCCTAAGTCAACCATGAGTCAGAACCCTGTCAATCAATTTACGAGACAGTTTACAGTATGTTGTTGCAATGGTGTCTGGATTCTCCTGTTGGAGGTCGCTGGGGTTAGTACCATCCAGTTTAATGCCGTCGGTACTCGTGCAATGATAGGGTTGTTTACATGTCTTGCTACCTACCACCACCACCACCCACCACCTACCACCTACCTACCACCCTACTACAATCCATCGTGAAATGTTTAACATGTTTCGGCAGCAGTATCGAAAGCCAATTAAAAAGCGACTTCTCCGCTTTTTTTCACTAGTAGTGTTGCGACTGGTGGTGATTGATGGTAATACCCTTTTGCACTGTTACAATTCAGTCTATTATACTGCTGTAAATATTGGTATGTAAAATTAAAGACGAACTAGTTTTCTTCAAAAAATTTATGTCTATATTTGAAAATTCTTTGCCACTGCCAACTGTTGTGTACCACGTACTAAAGTTAACCAAAGTTATCATGCGACATTTCAGTATGATGCAGAAATTGGTTACTGGGAGAACAAGGGCCGTGAGCAGGAGAGACAAGTGGAGCTGCTGCAGCAACAGATCAGTTCGGCTGATAACCAACTACGGATCAGTACTGAACAAGTAAGGGCCGGGGTACCGTAACTTGATTCGTCTTTTCAGTTTTTAAGTCTGTTAGCGAGTAAAAATTTACATAAAGATTCCATTTAGATGTATAAACATATAAGCGAATTTAGATATAGATAGTTAGGACAATTTAAGCATTTTATACTTATCCGGGATTTCGATGTAGAAGCAAATAAATAACATCAAAGCGCTATGCAGAAACATTAGGGATTGGTTTGCATCCGAAATCGTATTCGAATCCGATAAAAAGGTTTCGAATAATTTCGAATAGGGTCAGTCTTAATGAAACACATTATAGTACCAAATAATACCTAGAAATAAAGTGAAACTGTTGCCTTGTAAATTATGTATACATAAATACATACTATATGCATTATATATTTTTTTCAAGTCCTCAGTCATGTAATATCAGTCATGTCCGGAACAATCGGATAATCCGAAATAATTTCATATCCGTAACTTTAATTGGAAGTGGTAAAATATTAATCATATACCTGTATCCATATCCATAACATCCCCAGTGTTATGTGTCGCAACATGCGATTGTTGTAAAGTTATGGATGATATTGGATGGGTTTTTCGTCTTTTGTGATGTGAATACACCTTGGGCGCACTCTACACTCTACTCTGTATTTTGGAAGTTAGTTGAAAAATTTCTCTAGAATGTCTCTAGAAGAAATCATATATATAAACGAACATTACTATATTAGTGACGGCCGTATAAATATTTCACAAATATGTATAAAATATGTTATTTGTTTAAAAAAAAAAAACTTTGTTGTCACTCGGCGTCGATAGGTACAAGCTCTGACATACATAGAGGAGGAGAGCGAAATCGTGAAACAGAACGAGAAGACCCTTCGGTCCGAAATAGTATTGATGCGTTCGAAATTGGCCAACTGTGAGACGGAGTTATTGCAGTGCAAGAACAAAATTCGAAAACTCATGGAAGACATTCACAACGAGGAGAGGATTTCGAACGGTCGTCAGCAGGAAAATAGGTGAGGATCGCTTTAGGATTCCATCTAGAATTCTATTCAGGACACAGTGCTTGGGGCTCGTTCACACAATTTGTTTTCAGTGTGATCGTTGCATTTTGTGTATTTTTGGTACAGTACAAACACGAAACACGGTGATTTTTTTTTTTTTCAATTCGACAGACAAGCATTGGAACACAGTACAAACACGAAACACGGTGATTTTTTTTTTTTTTCAATTCGACAGACAAGCATTGGAACGTTCAATGCTCGCCGAAATGGAGAACCTGCAGACTCAGATCCAACAAGCGAAACACGCCACTGAAATCAACCATCTCACTGCCGAGAACTTGAAAAGAGAAGTATGTGTATTCTAAATACAACTTATTGAAATCAGTACCAAATGTTATGCGCAACGTGTGTCCAAATGAAGGTGGTGCCAAGTGGACGTTAAAAAGATGCAGTTACAACCCACATTAGTCGAAGTAACCATTGTGTTTAGGATGGAACTGCTTATTACAGGTACTTACTGTTGTTGTGTTTAGTTTTTATACTGTGCGATAAAGATCGATACGGAAAAGTCCGTATTGCGGGAATATAAAATGTCCACCCTATATGTTGATTTTTAGTGTGAGTTTTAATTTATGCGTGCACAGACATGACTTTGTTACAGTTCAAGAGTATTCAAGAGGAGAATGTGTAGAGTTTTATATTATGTTAGTGTGTTAAACGTCTGAGACTTCATTACCGTTTATCATCAGGTGGAATTGTCGTGAAGCATTTTCATAAAAAAGAATAAAGTAATGACGCGAAGCTTATTGCAATACATTATTTGGTTACAGCGTGGTGAGTGCGCAGATAGATAGGGATGAGTTCAAAATAATCCGCTTTGTAATTTACTGGACAGTCATAAAGTCAGAAATTAACGATAAACAAGTTTACGGTTTACGCTCCCCGTACGTTAGATTAAAGGTTCGAATCCAAAGGACTCCTCATTCGCCAATGTCGTGTGTTTTAAAAGAATTAACAGGGAACTAAATATTTCTTGATGGTTCATTAATATCTTGCTAACTCGTAATTACTTGACTTGATTCTTCAGATGTAGATGCTAAGGTTCAGTTTGGTCTCGTTAGCGAGTCGAAACCCGGTACGATATATTGGCTTTGTCCCATGGGATGGCGCACGTAAATGAATAAAATTAACAATCCAACAGGTCGGAGTGCTAGAAAATGCTATAATGGAGAAGAAGAGGCAAGTGGAACGTCTCGTTCAAGAGATGAAAGAAGCGAACCTCCAGAGTTTGACCGGCAGCGTCGACGAGCTGCGACATCCGCTCGATGGTAACAACTGGATTATTGCAACACTCAAAACACAAGACAAATGTCAAAAAACAAAGTTAACTGATAAGTTTTGGGCGCCTGGATGGCTTAATTCATTCTGTATAATAATAAATTCCAGAAAAAAAATTACGGATAATAAACCGTCTTAAGATTAACTAGAGTAAATTAACCTAGTCTTGAAATAAATCGCATGTACTACCTAATACGTTGAATTATGTTGAATATACATCACAGCTATATAGAAATTTTGAACACAACATACTTCTACATGTTGAAACAAACAGCAACTCCCCTCACGCGTAGTTCCCCCACTCCTCGTGCGCCCCGCTAAACAAAGGGACGAGAGAATCGCCTGGGGTCCCTTCAGATGGGGCGACGTCCAGTCTAACTAGAACTTTGGATCGCGATAATGTTATTATTTATTCGTCCGACTTGCTACTGCCCTCTTACTTAAACTTCACCCTGAAATGTTTCTACGTGCTTCGTTTCCAATGTCAGGGAGTCGACTTGCAAGTTTTTCGATACCCTTTGAGATGGCAATGCTAAAATTCGATGCCTGAAACTCGGGCTAGATAAATTATAAAGGAGGGGGCATGAGGGAGGCGGTACTAGTAAAGGCAATGCTTTACCGATGAAGTGCGTAATGAATTTAGATCGAAGACGGTAGTGGCGATCGAGCCCGATAGAGTGCGCATTAATACACTAGCTTTGTATGGCCGTGCGTTATCGAGGTCGATCGAGTAGGTGGAGAAGCACCTTTACGTGTCGAATCGCTGCGATCGTTACAACCCATAATACCCCACGCTGGTCAAGTGCGGATTCGCAGACTTCACCCACCTTCGAGAACGTCATGAAGAATTCAGCTATGCGGGTTTCGTGACGAATGTTTCCCTTCATCGAAGTAAGTGATAATTGGTTTGTAAAGCGGACGTAACATGATAAGTTACAAGCGCAGGATCCAAACTCGAGTCTCGCGTGCGTGAGACGAACGTCCGAGCCACTAGGCTAACACTGCTTTTATTTCGTGCAGTAGTTTGAAAAACGTTTACATTTTCCATATTACAGGGCTATGTAAAGCGGGCAGTGCGCGGAGAATAATAGGATCGCCGCGGCAACTGGAGAATGCCGCTCCAACGAACAAAAATCCACACGGCGTGTGGGTGTAGATTAATAATGAGTAGTTAAGTATAATTTATGGCCATTTAATAAATCACCGGTCCGCGGGAACATCGACGCAACTGAACATCGATTTCACATTACGATGTTTATAAATTTATTTATGTATTTTAATGTACATCTGAATATGCTGTTGAGTTGCATTTCGGATTAAAGTGAGACCATTAGTTTGTAAACGTTCACACACTCCCACCCTCGCACTAGCACTCCCCGTGTTGCCGGTGATGTGGATGTACACATATATGATATCAGAAACGTCCATGTCCCGAAAATCAACGGGTATCTGTCACATAAATGTCTGCCCCGGCTCGGTTGGAGCCCGGGACCGCCGCTCGGCAGGCAGCACCGCTACCGACTGAGTTACGAAATCGTGCTCCTTGTTGTTGTACTGTGATGATAATCGACATTTAGATGTATGTCAAACATATTATTCCTATTCTGTTTCAAATAAATTATGTCGCTGCCAGAGGCTTATTATACTACTGCGCAAGGACCGGGTCAATGCACGAACAAAATGGCGTTGAGTAAGTGACCTGATTTCTTTCGCCAACAGACGTTATGTATGCTGCATTACCGCAATGCAGCAATCATTATAAAAATACGACAAAAACTAAAGGATGGAATATATATTTTTTTCCCTAAATATAAGATGTGTTATGTACTCCTTATTAAAGTGATAGTTTTATCATTTTAAATAAATATTAAAATTACGTTTGCCAATTGACTTCAAATACATCCAGGCGAACGTGATGGCATTGCACGGCCGTCACATCGAGATTTTGAGAGGGTTTAATAGATAGATAATAGGGAGAGTGTATATAGGTGAAATATCGTGAAATAAATGAATGTTATTTTAATTCTATTTGTTTTATTATTTAAATGAATAGAAATAATTAATGTTTGTATGAAAGACTGTAGGTCTTTCATTTGAAGTTACATCTGAAACCTCGGTACTTAGGCTTTTGGTTTAAAATATAAATAAAACGTGTTTCAGAGTTTTTAAAATTCGACATTGAACAGGGTTTAATTGGAGGTGGTGTTCCACCAATAGTAAAAAGATAAAATAACGTAAATCTATGCGAGTAAAGATGCGGGAATCTTCTAGTTATGAATGTGCGTATTAAGCAACTTAATAAGAATAGTTATGTATATGTATGTTTTTTCATTCTTAGGTAGCAAACTGAATTAGTAAATTGTTACTAAATCGTCATACAGATCTTAAACATCGTTTTAAAATGATTTTGTGTACAATATAGATAATTCCTTTGTGCCTACACAAATAAACTAAAATGAAATGACAGACAAGTTACAAAAATAGTCAGGTCCAACACAAGGTTCGTCACTCCTACAATGTTTAAGTTATAATAAATTACAGTTCCAAAAAACTAAAGAAATACGCTTTCGTAGCGAACGGATTAAGACATTGAAAATAATGTTTAAATATACAGTTTGTGATGAAGAGAAAAAGAGAGGGAATTTCATATTCAAAATAAGATAAAGTATATATATATATGTCTTTTGTGATGGATTAATGACAAAACCATACTTTAAGTATGAAATTATTGTATTGTCATCGGTTCTCTACATATATCTATGCAAATCTTTAAGCAATTTGGACATTTTGAAGTTGATGAAAATGTAATCCAAAGATTCGGTTACATTCATTCATACATACCTACATACATAGATACATACAAGGTTATGTCGAGAAACTTATTCATAAAAATACAACGTTGTTCGATTATGGTCTGTAGTACTTTGTGAGTATGTATTCTAAATATGTGGTAGCACAACACAGTGAAAAGTTGTTGTTCGCAAGCCATACACCGAGAGTCGCTGCCTTTTTAGTGAACGTTTACTGTATATAGGTGATGTCATCTATTTAGTGTTCGTGTGGTGTTCGCCTCGTGGTCATAATTCGACCATAATAATTAAAGTTGTTTACAAGTTTTCTTTTTGTGACAACCTAAACATCAAAAAAAAGGCAATCGCTCGACAAACAAGAGAAAAAGCGTAGGGTACTACGTTTTCTCTTCACGTATTATTATGTAGGTTATGTGTACTAGGTTCAATTTTGAATAAATTTGAGTTGCGTCGATATTCACGCAAGCCCGCGTGTGGCACAGGCAAATGTTATTATAATCTCGTGTTTCGGTATATCAGGTTTGTGTGAATGTTTCAAGAGCAACTAAATATATTTTTTGTATGATTATGTTTGTGTTGTATTTATTATTGTTTGTGTTCAAATATGTGTCATATATTTAAATTAATGTCACAAATTGCTTATAACATTTTATTTACAATGTTACAAGCTGCCTACTTATGTTATGTACTTATTCAAAGCATGTTTATGTTAATATAATAGCATAGTATTATTAATTCTTGCCTTAGAATTGTACATTATTGGATTTTACTCAAATTCGATTAAAGAAAATCGAGTGCTTTTAGTATTTACTTTTGTGAAATTTTGTACCTCATTTGATTGAAGATATTAAAATTGATTGCATGAAATTGTGCCATCAAAATGAAATTACGTAGGAAACTACTGAACTTGTGACACTGCATTTAAGATAATAGTGTTCCCATAGGTAACTTCTTGCTACATAGGTATTAATAGAACATACAAATTATTTTATGATAAATTTGCAATATAGAAATAATTTTATTGATAATAATAATCTAGTCGGAAATATAAGCCATTGCAATATTTTATAAAAACCAATATTTTTAATCTCAATGCTTAGACAATTTTCATAGAAGTATGGCAACTAATGAATCATTTTATTAATGTAATCAGTAATTACATAAAAAAATTTTGTTATGAATAGAACTATTTATAAACAGTACTAGTTTATTATTTGCATGGTTACTATTAGGTGATTCGTGTACTTATATTCATTTATCAAATAAATTGAATTAAAAATAAAATACTGTTTGTTTTTATTACAAATTTATTACCCTTTTGTGCTGTCTGCGGTTTATTCTTGTGTTTGATTTTAATTCGAATAAAATAACGATTGTCAATAAAAGACCGTAATATATTGAACCTTATTTATTCAAAATGACGAATTCAATCTGTCAATATTATTTGTATGATAGAAAACATTTTTTTACACATATATATTATAAATGCGTCTTTAAACGCTGTACTTCACGTTTTTAGAATCTCTCAGTACTTCACCACTAGAGAAAATATACAATCATATATACATTTCCTTATCAATAAAGAACATTCAATAGAAACAGATTTAATCATAACAGCCTCCGTTTTACTCTGTTCCTTATGGAGATTCTTATAGTGACAAAATATTGTAACAAGAAAGTTTGTTATGATACACTATAAAATATTATTTTCTTTTAATTAGATATAAATATTCAAGCTTCAAGTTACTTGTTAGTGGCAAAAATGGATGACCGGCTACTACAAATGCTCTTACTGGTACTGTATCTGGCTCATGAAGACAAATGAGATTGAAGAACGAAGGCAATATAACCAAATAATTAATAATTACCATAAAAGTATTAAAGCAAACAAATGCTCTAAATTTTCCTGCTTAAGTCACACAAAAAAACTTTACTTTTACACCACAGACATTAATCATTTGTATGTGGTTTTTAACAGAATTATAAATATACATTAATTAATTCTGTGGTTATTTTACTATTTTAACAAATTACAATCACATGCAAATATGGTTTGTATTAAATAATTTGTTATTGCCATTGATCTGAAATCACAATTCCCACCCATCGTACATGGTAAACACTATCACAATCCTAAGGCATCTAACATAGGACCATGTCACCTCACTTTTGCTTTGTCTCTCACTATGCTTTTTCCTCTTTCTCCCTGTTATACCGTTCGAGCTCTTTTAGAAACTGTCCTTTGGGTTTCATCACATTGGGTCTGTCGCCGCGGCACTTTGGACAGAACCATTTGCCTTTAGGTTTAGTAGTGAGAGATACGCAAGAAAAGTGGAACCATTCTATGGGGCATAAGTCGTTGTCGCAAAGGATCATTTCGCCGAAGGAGATCTGATCGCAGAGACAGTAGCGAGGCTCGTCAGGGTCAATAGGATCGGTTTCTTCTGGCGGCGTTTCAGATCGCTGCGCTGCTTGCCTCGCTTTGCGTTTTTTCTTCTTCCCTATACCTGAAAAAATATTTATATTTATTGAATTTACCATTCATATCTTTAATTTAAGAGCCCTTTCGATTCTTCCATGTAGATAGTCTACATGAAAAAATTTAAAGAGCTGATTTAGTGATTGTATTGAGGAATTCCAAGAGGAAAGCAAAGAAGGCGGTAGCAGTTGCCAGGGCTCAGGCACAAGAGAAGTTGTACGACTCACTGGACAGTCCAAGAGGCCAATAGGAGCTCTACCGAATTACGAAAGAAAGAGAAAGACGATCGAGAGATATAACTAATATTAAATGTGTGAAAGATGGCTCAGGCAAGATTTTATGCAAGGATGAGGAAATAAAAGAACGATGGAAGGTTTATTTTGAAAAAGTTATGAATAAGGAGAATGACTGGAACAAGAGACACAAGTAAATAAGGGCTTGGTAAGAGAAATTAGCATGGATGAGGTAATGAAAGCAGTTGGATGAATGAAAAATAGAAAGGCCATGGGCCCAGATGATATACCAGTTGAAGTATGGAAGGTTTTAAAAATAAATAATAATAAATAACTAGTTCGCTAGTGTCCATCTTCAAGAATAAAGGGGATGTACAGGATTGCAACAACTACAGAGGGATAAAGCTCATGTCACATAGTGACAAGTGAAAGTGTGGGAAAAGGTGATAGAGAAAAGATTGCGAGAAGAGAGTGAGATTACCCAAAATCAGTTTGGGTTTATGCCAGGTCGAGGGACAATGGACGCCACCTTTGCACTACGCCAATTGTGCGAGAAGTACAGACGTGCTCATAAGAACCTGCACATGGTGTTTATTGATCTTGAGAAAGCGTATGATAGGGTGCTTCGGGAAGTATTGTGGTGGGCCATGAAGAAGAAAGGTGTGCCTGGGAAGTATGTGGAGTTAATTCGTGCAATGTACAGGCAAGCTTGTACATATGTCCGATCGTTTGCTGGCAACTCCAACCAGTTCAATGTGGCACCAAGGGTCGGCTTTGAGTCCTTACCTCTTCCTGTTGATAATGGATGTTCTGACGTCGGACATACAGGAGGAGGCACCCTGGTGCATGATATTTGCTGACGACATTGTTTTGGTTGGAGAAGATGGACCTGAGATCCAGAGCAGATTGGAGGATTGGCAACAGAAACTGGAGAATGTTGGCCTGAACTCAGGAGAACCAAGGCAGAGTACATGTTCTGCGATTTCGGCGGTCTCTCCAGTGCGCTTCTTCCAGTTTTCTCCGACTTTCGGTATCTCGGTTCACTTGTACAATGTGATGGCGAAATAGATCGGACAGTTACGCACAGAATTAATGTAGGATGGATGAAATAGCGGCAGGTTACGGGGACAATTTGCGACCCCGTATGCCCCTTAAGCTTAAGGGGAAGATCTACAAGACCTGCTGTCTTGTACGGATCAGAATGTTGGGCCACAAAAGGGATGAATGAAAGACAACTTCATGCAGCTGAGATGAAAATGTTAAGAGGGATGTGTGGTATAATGCGAATGGATAGAGTAAGGATTGAGTACATAAGAGGAAGTCTAAAAGCGGCACCGGTAACCGAAAAGCTACGCGGAAACCGGCTATCATGGTATGGTCATGTTATGCGGAGGAATAAAGAGCATGTTGTACGGAAGGTATTAAGTATGAACGTAGATGGCTATAGAGGTAGAGGAAGGCCAAAGAAGCGATGGATGGATTGTGTGAAGGATGATATGGCTAGAATGGAAGTTACTAGTGAGATGATGGCTGATAGAGAAGCATGGAAGAAAAATACGTGCTGTGTCGACCCCAAATAAAATTGGGATAAGGGCAGGAGGATGATGATTGAGGAATTCCCATGTTAGATTAAGTTGGACAATGTAGCTTTTTACAGAATTCAACAGTTTTTTTAACTCAAGCCGAGTTAGTATATATAATCATCGACTTGAATGAGGAGATATTGACAGAATATTATGGAATAGTGTTATGGAAAAATATTTCAAACATGATTTTATGAACAATATCTATAATATAATATCAACTCTAATTATTCTATCCATATTGTTAACGTTTGACTTGCATATTGCAGAATGAAGTCTATGGAGTTAGCTAAAATATTACGAGGTGCGTTTTATTCATACCTTTCTTGTGAGTAGTGTTATGTGTATGCCTCTCGCTGTCTCGTTCGCTCGAGTCCGCTCCGTCTGTGGCGTTATTGGTTGTAGTTCGCGACCTTCTCGCTCGCTTAGACCAACGCTCACCTACAAAAGACAATTTTGTTGCTTTATTGCACCAGCAGCTATAGTTTATGGTTTGTCCATCTGTCTCTTGTATCTGGCAGAATGACTTGTTTAGGTAAAGGTAAACACCGGGAGAAATCTGTAGAAACTTAATACTGTTATAAGAAAGTGTATGAATATGAAGGTTGTCCAACCACATTTAGCCAGTATGTTGACTAATCATAAGAGACAATGTGAGATCATAATGAAAAAGGTCCATGTTTTCATTATTAATTATGGCCTAGCGATATGAAACAAGTATATTTATTGCATTCTGAGTATTGAGTATGACATATAATGGTTTTTGTAGTGTACCTCCTGTTTTGTCTCTTTCTCCTTTATCCTTCTCTTTATCAGTTGCTCGCTCAGTCGGCGGGGGTGGCGGCGCATGCTGGGGGATCGCCTGGGGCGCATGCGGTTCTTTATCCACCGAGCGTGCTATCTCCGACACGGCTGCCGGCTCTTCCTTGGCTGTGCCATTTGTGTTCACTTCTAAACAGGATACTGCAATCAGAAATGTTATTTTCATGGAGAAAAACTAGAGGTTCCGTAATTTGTAATAATTGCAATACTTTTAACATAGTTTTGTAATGCTGCTAATAATGTTTGTTCATATTTTTAATAGATATACACTACCGGTCAAAAGTTTGAGACCACTAATAAAAGATTTTTGTTATTAGTAAATATTCTTAAAATATTGGTGATAAAAAATAATCTGCACACCTGCATATTCTATTGTTTTTAA